>JAVQJF010031687.1:0-16924 GCA_036023855.1 Gadopsis marmoratus
TGGCTGACACTGTAGCTGGCATTCTATTGGCTGGGAATTTTGATAGTGTTGAAACACAGAGAATCCAAGCACACAGAAAAAATCCGTCCGCACAGAAAAACAATCCAAGAGCATAAATCCATGTGCAAGCAAGTGTTATTTTGGTGCGAGAGCACAAAATCTGAAGATGAAATTAATAAAGTATGCTCTCAAACTGAAAGAGCATGCTCTTGATTAAAGATAGGGATATAACTCCATAGTTGGAGCTATGATGGTGTTACATGATGTCACAAAACTCTATCAACCACTCAGAATGATAACAGGGTGCAACAAAACTAACAGGAGATGCCAATCAAGTAGGGTTTTTACACATCTACACCCTACAGTCTATGATCTACACAGTTGTGACAAGAGGTCTAATCAGGCAACGCTAGTGAAAACAACTGTGTGGGTGGAGCATGGGTGTGAAGGGGCTTGATGTGGATAAGACGATGAAGACAAAGACCAGAACTGTATCCTTTTTAAAATAGCTGCCACCATCTTACTACAGCAATGGAGAGATTTCAGACACAAAAAGGTAATTGGGGGCATACAAAATGTAAAAAACAATCCAATTCAAACGTGATTAAAATGCAATAAAATGCCACTCTATCAATATCTTATCAATAAAATGTTAGTTATCCCACCGATAGAATGGCCAGTGGGAACATGAAGCCAATAGTGAAGCGGTAGTAGTTGATTGGATACTCCCATGGCTTCATGGGGTAGTGCTCAAAGCACACCGATTGGTTCTTGCGGTCTTGGCTCAGTTCTTTATGTCGGAAGAAAACCACGCCCAAAGCGATCTCTTTCAGCCAGATGATGGCGCTAACAAGCCACGCAGCACTCATAGAGCGGAGAGAGGTGAACCTGGAGATGAGAAAAAAAGAGAGAACAGGTAATTAATGATAAATAAATGCTATTTAAGTTTTAAATTGCTAAAACTGGTTTGGCACAGAGAAACAGCGGTGACAAGTTGAAGGAGCTTATGGCAACAGTAAGTACAGTACAACAGTACCTGCTGCTTGCATTTTTAGCATACCAAATCAAAATTACCTTAATGGATGGACCACAGCCAGGTAGCGATCCAGACTGATACAGCACAGGAAACCAATGCTGATGTAAATGTTCTCATAGAGCAGGAAACCACACAGCTGACACAACCATTCCCTGTGACGCCAGTCATCATCCTAAAACAACACAATGCACATGAAACTAGACTCTAAATAGATATAAAAAACAACAGGTAAAAGCAGATGAAATAGGACTATGACGGAAATAAACCTAAAGGTAAAATTAGACTGACAGCACATTCTACGATGAGAAAACCACCTGGTGTACATCACCAAAACAACATTTTTTCAGATAATTATTAGGCATAGGGCATGAAAGCGTATTATATAATAGGTGCATGTTCAGTAATGTAATAACCTGCCTATAATGTAATGTAAAAAAACTGTTGGGCACATAATGTAATTTACTTTAATGTTATAACTTATTACATTTTGTGATTGTACGTTATGATTTCAGTGGCATGTGACACATATTGCAATAATAATCTATAATAGACAGCATTGCATCCAGTTTGGCCTGGCATTGTTACCAACACCACTGGGACTTTTTCTGGGTAGGAAGCAAGTGAGGGATGATGGCATGGATTTTAGATTAGGAACTCCAGATATTTGTATTATTAAAATACACCAATCAGCTATAATATTATAACCACCTGCCTAATATTTTGTAGGTCCCCCTTTTGCTGCCAAAACAGCTTTAACCCGTCGAGACATGGACTCCACTAGACCTCTGAAGGTGTGCTGTGGTATCTGGCACCAAGACATTAGCAGCAGATCCTTTAAGTCCTGTAAGTTGCGAGGTGGGGCCTCCATGGATCGGACTTCTTTGTCCAGCACACTCCACAGACGCTCGATTGGATTGAGATCTGCGGAAGTTGGAGGCCAAGTCAACACCTTGAACTCACTGTTGTGTTCCTCAAAAACCATTCCTGGACTACTTTTTGCAGTGTGGCAGGGCACATTATCCTGCTGAAAGAGGCCACAGCCATTAGGGAGTACCGTTTCCATGAAGGGGTGTACTTGATCTGCAGCAATGTTTAGGTACGTCTCAAAGTAACATCCACATGAATGGCAGGACCCAAGGTTTCCCAGCAGAACATTGCCCAAAGCATAGCACTGCCTCCACTAGCTTGCCTTCTTCCCACAGTGCATCCTGGGGCAGTGTCTTCCCCAGGTAATCGGCGACGCACATGTAGCAGGCCATCCACGTGATGTAAAAAAAAAACGTGATTCATGACCCTGACGCTGGTTCACTGGTTATACTTCCTTGGACCACTTTTGGTAGGTACCGACCACTGCAGACCCCCACAACAGCTGCAGTTTTGCAGATGCTCTGACCTAGCCGTCGAGCCACCACAATGTGTCCCTTGTCAAAGTCGCTCACGTGCCCACTTGCCCATTTTTACTGGTTCAACACATCAGCTTGGAGGATAAAATGTTCACTTACTGCCTCATATATTCCCCCCCGACTGGCAGGTGCCATTGTAACAAGATAATCAGTGTTCTTCACTTCACCTGGTTATGGCTGATCGGTGTATATGTTATGTTACTACATATTTCATTCAACATTGCCACTGAAATCATAATGTTACAATCACAAAATATAACCAGTTGACTCTATCTCAGCATTGGCCTCTCAGGTTCAGGGCTGATTTAAAACAGTAGATTGCATCCGGAGCCACTTTCAATCCATGAAATGCAGATTTTTATAGATTTGGTAAGAAATATCAATATTAATAGCAGCATTGATGTGTTTCATCACAGTACAGTCATATCATTTAGTTTACAGCTAAAGAAACATGTTTAAGTGTACAGTGCCTCTTCAAGCATGAACAGAACATTTCTTAAAGTTGTTTAAACATACTAAATAACAGTAGGAAACTGCAATGTTAAAGAACTATATTCAGATTTTATTGGGGTTTTTTGGGAGGGGGGTTGTAGTTTACTAAAACAATACAAAACAGTGAAAATAAAATAAATACTGAAAGGATATACTGTGGATATACTAGAGGGTGGTTATGAACAGTACATAATATGCATATAAAGATGTCTATATACAGTATATAAAGTGTGCAAGATTCATTCATATTTATCTGTGATGCATGATATGTTAAATATAGCGTGTACTTTGTGTGTAATAGTGTGTAAACTTTAAATATTTAATTTGTAGGTAAGTGGATTTTTTTGTGTAACAGGGTTATTGCACAGGGATTGTTTTCTGACACTATATGACCAATTTAACTGTTCATCAGAGTGATGGCCTGTAGGTTAGAAACTGTTGTTGTGTCTGGTTGTTTTGATGTACAGTGCTCTGTGGTGTCCACCACCCATTTGCTGACTCTGGAGATGTATGAGTCCTGACTGGAGGGCATGATGGCACCAATTTTTGTTTCTGCCGTCCTCAGTGTCCGTCGTAGTCTGTTCCTGTCCTTTTTGGTGGCTGATCAGTAGCTCCTGAGGCATGTTCCTGAGCTGGCACAGGAAGCAGATTCTCTGCTGGCTTTTTGATCATGGTGTTGATGTTTGATGCCCACTTTAGGTCCTAGTAGACTGTGGATACTAGAAACCTGAAGATTTAAACAGTAGACACAGTGCTGTTGAGAATGGTGAGAAGGTGCAGTGTTGGGGGGTTCTTCATATATGTCCACTGTCATCTCCACAGTTTTGAGTGTGTTCAGCGCCCTGGATGAGGCCAATGACCGTTGTCTGGAGGATCTCTTTCGGCCAGGATGAGTCATTGAGCAAAGCACCGGGAAATATATGTATGTGACCCAGTCTTTGCAGTTCAAAAGTGTACTAAATTTGTATGTGATCCAGGAACAATAATAACAAAAAACACATAAAATACAACTGGTACATAGAATACAACTGACTGGATCATTCACTGACCTGTTTGCCCAGTAGACAAACTACAGCAAGTCCAGCAGGGGGAATGTGATGTCCTACAGGTGGTCCAACACCAGTCTCTCAAAGGATTTCATGAGCAAGTCCTGTAGTCATTGAATCCTGTGATAAATGGTTCTTGGGGACTGGGATCACTGTTGAGTGTTTGAAGCAGGAGTGACTTCCCACAGCTCCAGTGATCTGTTGAAGACGTGTGTTCAGATGGGGCCAGCTGGTTAGCACAAGCTTTTGGACAGGAGGGTGACACACCGTCTGGGTCTGGTGCCTTCCTGATCTTCTGTCTGATGCACGTCCTTTTCACAAATCCTGAGTGCAGCTGGGGGGGTCAGTGGGTGGCAAGGGGTGCAGTTAGTTGCGTGATGTTGGAGTTATCAAACTTATCAAACCTACAGTGAACACATTCAGGTCGTTGGCCAGTTGATGATTCTCCACAGTGTGGGTGATGGTTTCCTGTGGCTGGTGATGTCTGGCCAGTGCTTCGGCACATCTCTTGCAAATCTCATAGAGAGCTGCTTCTCCTCCAACTAAAGGTTCAGCAAAACCTTCTGGTTGTGAGGAAAATGGTGAAAACTTTGACGAGCGAATCGTCAAATGCTCAAATTTTCCTCCTTGATGAATGTAATCAGAAAGGGAGAGTTGAAAACATAACTAAAAAACAGAAAAAGTAGCAGAGAGCGCAACACCAAGCCTGCCATCTTAGTTCTTTAGTGAGGTGCTTTTTGTTTGTTTTTTTAAAGAATGCTGCACTTAGCAAATCACATATATGACAGAAATGAGTGGTTTTAGTTTACCTGAAAGATGTACTGTAGCCACAATGGCAATGATGCCAGGTATAACAGATCTGACACAGTCAGGTTCATTAAATAAACTCCCAGCTCATTCTTCTGCTTCAGCTGCAGGACGGCATGGTACAAAGAGTACAGATTGGAGGGAACGCCAACCTAGGATCAAGAAGATTATTCGCCATGATTATTTACAACATTTAGATCATTTGCCTTTCCTCTGCTCAGATAGCCCTATTGCCAAACAAGAACATCCATATTGGATGATTCAGCAAAATCCCAAATTACGTTCAGTGAGAACATTTTTAAAATGTTTGCTTTCTGCAACAACATCTGCGCATGGAAACTTTAGTGTGGTTATGGTTAGGGAAATAAAATACAGTTGCGGTACAGAGTGATGGAAGTAAGGGAAAGATCATGGTTATGGCAAATAAACTGTCGCAGGTTATGGCTGTTGAAAAATGTTGGTGTTCCAGTTACTAAAAAGGCAAACGTTAATTACTGGTCTGTGACAGAAGACAAATTCTTGTTTTCTGCATGAAAGTAGGACTCACTACATGCCCATCTGTCACTATATAAAGGGCCCACTACTTCCTGCATTGGCCCTGAATGTTGACATTGGATGTAAATTGTGAGGTACAGTATTGTCCAATATAGATGTAATTCCTAAATATACTGGGCTGGCAGAGAACACCAGTTTTGAGCTTCCAGGGCTATATCTGAAATATTGAATGTAAACGTTGGTTCAGCACTGGCAAACATTCTATCATTATGGGCCAAAAGCTGACATCTGTGGGATCACAGACATACCTTTGAAGTTGCAACTGGTTGCTGGGTAACAAGTACGGGCTAGGGCTAGGTACGGCCACGGGTACTACTAGGTACATGTCACCAGTGGTACACCAGTGGTACATGCCAAAAGGCTATTACAGCATTAACACAAGGCACATTCACAGCTACGGGCATTTTAGAGTCTCCAGTTCACCTAACTGGCATTTCTTTGAACTGTGTTGTTTTTAGGTATTCAAGATGTACACACACTTACCAATAGTACGAGGATATACACACAGGAGAAGAGGTACTGGTGGATTTCATGGCTGATGGTGCAGTTAATCACATCCTGCTCAGACATGGTGAACACCATCACACCCCATTCACACTCACGCTACTTCACATTTAACATGCACACACACATGAATGTTCAGACATGTTCAGCCATACATGTAACTATAATGTAACAACACATATACAAATCTTCATGTTGGTTGGAGTACTGAGCGATGGCTTGAACTTGTCTAATCTGGTTGAGTATTTGTCTTCTCTGTTTGGGTAGTCCAGTTTCCTTTGGTCACTGCGGAACACAGAAGAATTGATCTTATTAGAGATTAGAAACATTTTACTGTATATTAGATTTGGTCTGGGATTGGCTCCAGACTCCCCCCCCCCCCCCGCGACCCTTCAGGATAAGCAGTATGGATAATGAATAGATTTGGTGCTATCACTGTGATGCTTCTTTGATATGATGAATATGATGCAGTATGATCTTTCAGAGCCAGTTTTGCATTTTCATTTATATTTAGGATATATAATTTATATATATGTATATTTAAGAAACTGCACCAAGTTCTGTATATATAGCTAAATATAAGCAAGAGGAACTGCTCTAGGATCTGCCTCCAGTCTCTAGGTCTAAGTAGGCTTAACAAGGCTCAAAATCAGAATGTGGTTGGACAACATGTTGTATGAACTAAGTATTTTGAACTAGTTATTTTCTTACCCAACCCAGCCCTAGAAGTCTACAGCCATGCTAGGGGCTCTGGTATCAACGATTAAACTCTAGCACTGCCTGTCATTACAGAGTTAGTTGAGGCCATTTACATTTATTAGCATAGATATACTACTATTGCCATGTTTAAGAGCAGTGATGTATAATTCATGCTGTCACACAGATGATCAAAATGTTGTGACACTGTGTTGCCTAGACATTATTATTATTATATCAGTAGCCCACCAGAGAAAAAATGTGAAATAGCTATTACTTTTCAAGATAACATTGAGAAACAATACATTTTATAAAACTGAACCCTTCAACCCTCTTTGAGAAGTAAAGGAAGCTCAAATTATCTCCCACTCCCACTGCTCCCGTCAACATGACAGCAGATTTATTAGCAAGGTCAGCAAAAAGAGGAAACCAAAGTCACAATTTACTCTTTCAGGCTGCCAGACCATGTTACAACAGGTGACCCTCAAGCACTCCCCTTACATTCAAAACGGATAATGGCCAAGAGAGAATGATGAATGATGAGCAGTTACACTGTTGAGATGTGAGTGTAGTGTGAAGCACGGCGTTTCTAGAAACAAATACTAACCTCTATGTACATGTGCACCAAGAGTTGAGAAGGAAAATAAAGGTATGATCTATATGATTCATATTGAGGATTCAATATACACCGGTTAGGTTACAACAGCAGATAATACATTATACATGTTTAAGCTCCAATAGCCCAGATCTCATGATTGACTTCTGGCTAAAACCTGCACTTGGACTACAGAGAGTTACAATATCCCTCATCCAGCCTGCATTATTGCAACAGAGGCAGCAACCGCTCCTCATAATGCAGGCATGGCCAACAGTCCTCCAACGCGGCGTCTGTACCGCATCACTACTTCAGCTGCTGTAATAACAGCTGCAAACATGGTACATGTTTCAGGATATTTTGTAACACCATACAAGGAGGTAGACGGACACAGCGCTTTAAAGAATGTAGAAAAGAAAACAAACATGAATAAATGATGACTGAAATAAGAGTCTTGACATAACATTGTTATGCTATGGTACAGTTTTGCGATTGTCCCCCAAACTTGACTCACTGTTAAAGCACCTAATGATGCACGCCTGTGTGCACCACTACCGGTTTAGTAGATCATCTGCCCTAATACAAAAAAACACAAGCGAAACAGATAACTTTGTTATGTTATGGCCCTATATAAATAAAATGAATTGAATTGAACTGAAACATTGGAGTGAAATGAATAATTTAACACAAAGAACCCTGGTAATGTTGGGAAACAGGACCTGGTGAAAAGGGAGAGGAGCAACCTTTTCACAGGGCCCCTCCACAAGATGGGGTCCCTGGTAATTCAGCCTTGACGCAGACCATATTTAACTGTACACGGTGGCATCTTGTTAAACTGTACATACTAGATACAGTACTTGCTATTGTTTTCACTCCTTGTACATGACATACAGTATCTACACTCATTGTACGACAATACTATTTAGTGCTTCTGTCCATACTGTATATGTCAAAGTGACTGTTGAAGGAGGCAAGAGAATAAGAGTGTGAAGAGTGTGTCTTTGCTTCTTTTACCAGGTGTATCTGTTTGAACCTTGTGCTTCTGATTACAAATATTCTGTGTGATTTCTTAAACTTGAGAACATTCTGACTGAACCCTGCTTCTTGTAAGTGCTTCTTCTATAAAGCCCTGAAGGAGCTCATAGTACCCTATTACCCCAATAGAGCACTGCGCTCCCAGAATGCAGAGCCTTCAGCTATCAAGCTCCTCTCCTGTAGAACCAGCTGTGGAGTCTGGAGCTGTGGGATTCCGAAGTGTAGTAAATGTTCTGAGAGTTTCACAGTCTTAAAAGTCTTAAACTGTTGAGTTTCACAGTTTCGAAAGCATTGATGTTGAGTTTAATGCCAAAAGAATAAAAAAAACTTTACCTAAAGAGTAAAGAAAAGGTTAATTAACATGGCTTGATTCTTAAGGAGTTTGATTTCTGTAGGAGACAGTAATGGGCAAGCTACACAGCAAAATATGTGTACAATCTGGCAACACCTCCTGATCCTGATGAAAGTCCAAAACAATTAGTGACAAGACTTTGTGACGTGTTCTACTCTGATCCAATTATTGATAACTTGCCGGGCTGGATGGAGGCTCAAGTTCAGTGGGTGCTTACCCACGCAAAAGCGCATCTGACAATTTCCAAATGCAACAGATGGCTAGGATGGGAAATGAAGAAGAGGGAGATCTATATATATATGAAAGAAGCAGCCAGTGCATGAAAAAATGCAAACCCATGTGGGACAAGAGTCACCTTCCTGCTGCCTCAGTCGCCGTTATGTTCCCTGATTCAGGTAAAACAAAACAGGATCAAATAAATAAAGGAAAGACAGACACATAAGGCACTACTGTATCCAGATTTACTAACGGAATTAGGTAACGGTTCCTTCAAACCTACATATGGCTATGATACCAGACTGAGCGAGAGGGAAAGGAAGAAAAAGAGCAAACAGAACAGAGGTTCAGAGAATTGAAAGAGAATAGAAAGAAGCTTGACGAGGAAGACAAAGCTTTAAGAAAGACATTAGAGGAAGTAAGGCAGGTACAGAAAGACGGCGAAGATACAGAATCAGATTACGGAAAAACAAATACCACATGTCCCTTTATGATTGTACGAGATAATGTTGTGACTCAGCCGTTGTTCTTGTCTGATTTGTTGATAATGCATGATAAGGCACCAAATCCTGGTAAAAACCCTCATCTTGTGTGTCATTTCTTAAACAAATCAGTCAGCATCACCAGTACAATGAAAAAGACTACAGGTTCATTAGTCCTCTGTTCCATCTGTAGAGGAAGAAGATTTCAAGCACATGGCATTTAAGTCAGTGAAATACAAATGGAGCACTTCCATTACACTTTAAACATCTAATCTGGATTTGCTTTTTAATTCCCCACTTGTCTATCAGGCCATCACTTTATTTTCTGAATATGACCCTTATCTAAATCACACGTCAAGAGACAGCAGCCACAATCAATTTCCTGTAATATTCTAGTGTAATTATCAACTGAATAACCGTTGGGGAATGTTTGGTGTGCGGGAAAAAACCAAAAAACAAATACAGCTGAACATCACGAACATCACCGAGGAGCTCTCCTGGACAAACAACCCCACGTCGCTCGCCAAAAAAGCCCAGCAGCGCCTGTACTTCATCAGGAAAGAGAGTGGGGGCCCCCACACCCATCATGCAATCCTTCTACCGAGGCGCCATCGAGAGCATCCTCAGCAGTAGCATCACTGTGTGGTTCGGAAGCTGCACCGCCTCCAACCGCAAACCCTTCAGCGCATAGTGAGCACCGCTGAGAGGATCATTGGTGCCTCGCTCCCATCACTCCTGGATATTTACACCACCCGCCTCACCCAGAAAGCACTCAGCTTTTTGGGTGACCACTCCCACCCCTCCAACTGCCTCTTCAACCTCCTGCCTTGCGTAGCCTCAGGTTGACTCTACCAGACTAAAAAACAGCTTCTTCCATCAGGCTGTCAGGATGCTGAACTCTCACCCCTCCCTGCCCCCATTAGTCCTGGATTTTAAACCCCCCCCCTCTTGTAAAGTTAAAGTGCCTTTTATTTATATGCCTCATGTGTATATTTGTACAAAGGTGTAAGTATGTGTATATACTGTGTGTGTATGTATATATGTATATATCTATATATAGATATAGATATGTATATACTTGTATATATTTTTATATATTTTTTATTTTTATCTCTCGGGATAGTGGTAAACGTCATTTCGATCTCCCTGTCTGTATCTCACACACAGATGATTGAAAATAAAATTGACTTTGACTTGATGTGTCCTCATTTTGGTTTGCAATCTTGTAAGTATGACTGAAACTTTAAGTGTTTCAGCATTTAAACAAAGACACTCTGGCTATATAAGAATAATATAAGTTATAGAGTTATTTTGAGGTACAACACCTAGCCAGTACGAACAGTCCCTCATTTAAATCATTATGTTCTAAAAGTTGAAAAATGCATAAATAGCCGAATCCAGAGTTATAGAGTCACCGCCATTCAATCAATTAATCAATGTATTTCTTGGTGACAATCAGACTCTTCTACTCTCTCTGACTTTAATTGTATCCATAATAAAAGTTAATGGAGGAAATAGTGTCCTAAGATAACTTTCTTATGATATGGTGCTATATAAATTAAACTGAATTGAATTGAAATAACAGATAATAACACAAAAATCTTTCTAATAAATAAAGTTTATGGTTCTTTTGTTGTTCTGATCTACAAATAACACAGATTCAAATAAATTATAAATCTTGGGAGTGATACACTCCGTATGAAACTCAAGTGATTGTTGTGATGTATCAGATTAGTCTGATTGTCCAGTCAATAATTGAAATCCAATAAGGGTAACAGTAAGTCAGCAGGTAAAAGTCTTCCGTGAAGGATGCACTCGTGTATCCTCACTCATGACTCCTTAGAGATCATTCCTACATACCTATTTTTAAACTCTGACTTTGTGATAAGATATGTAAATTTAGGCTAATTTGTCTTTTTGTTTTTGTTTTGTTGAACGTTTAGAGGAGGAGGCTAAGAAGGAGTGGAGAATTCTAAGAGACAAATACAGGAAGGAGCACATGGCTGAGAAGGAGAGGCGAAGCAGATCGGCAGCACGGGAGGTTCATGCCACTGCTTCAATTCCTAGAGCCGTACGTCCAGGGGAGGCCGACATGTTAAAACATGGGACATGATACAGTCTCTTAGGATCTGAGCCAAGCCTTCCTGCAGAGGAAATGTTCAACCTTGTGAAGCATCCAGTGAGGAGAACTCACACCAGGTCCTCCAGGACCTGTCATGCCCTTTGACTGCCCCTGCACATGGTCCACTGCCCCAATGTTTTTCTATTTATTCCACAAGGTGGCGGGTTTTCGTTGTCTTTTTTTTTTTTACTATTTTGGAGTACAATATACTTGAGTGCAATAAACACTTTGAACATACAGTATACTGGTGTCACATTTGTTATAATTTATAACCCTTTGGTCAGTAGGTACTCCTCATGATGATTTAAGAGGATGTTCATACTTTTATTACTACTCACTGAGCACTTAATTATAAATAGCTGTTTCTGTTCCTATCAGTACTGTTGACCATAAAGCTTTCTACATTATTGATGGATCAACAGCATTGATAATCCTATTACATATTTTAAGTTGCCACATGTTTAGGAGAAGAAATAGAACCATCCAGAAATAACAAATTATTTCTCCACAAAGCATCATATATCCAAAATTCCTTCAAACAAATGAGGAAAAGTCACTAGATGTAAAGAAGCACCATTAGTTGCAGTTAAACATCTTAACTGCAGTGGATGTGTTTGTGCTCACTTACTTACCATGAAAACAAGCAGATGTTTGTGACACACTGTTAAAATGATTTCCCCGTTTACACGAAATTTAAAAAACGACACTACACTGTAAATATACTATATTAAGAGGGTAGTAAATTAAAGTGATGCCTGAGGGTTAATACTTCTATGCTTTTAGGTGCACTATCGCCACCTTCGGAAATTCACATCATGCTGTCACACAAATGGGCCACGTAGTGACACTTCCTCATCGCTGAACAACCCTGCGCTAATTGCCACAGTGCCTGATTTGGTGCAAATGCAGCCTTATTCACCTGTTAGCTGACCTACTGTGATGTTTTTGCTGCTGAGTGTCAGCATAAGTTACCATGGCGATGGAAGAAGTGAACCACTGTTCACTGTAACCCTGAAAACCCAGCGTTAAACCTAAAGTTGCCTCGCTAACCCCAAATCCTACTTCGTAGTACCGGCCTCAGGTCTGATGCAATAGCAAGAACCTAGGTAAACAGAATGGATGCATTGGATTTTGCCTTCACTGCACACCTGTTTCCTGTGTTTCAGGCAGTCCATCATGTGTTGTACATCTAATACAGTACATGCGGAACACTTGCCACCCATAGCTACAGCTGCCACCATAACTGCATGTCCACAGTGTGACATACACAGTCCCAGTGCAGAAGTGAAGTTCTCCCAGTAAACAAACCAGTCGCTGAACATTGATACCGTTATTCCATTCAGTTGAGTTTTATTTATATAGTGCCATATCATAACAAAGTTATCTCAGGGCACTTTTCATATAGAGCATTAAACATGATCAATCCTGCAGACACCATGATCAATAATTTAACAAATTAACCTGTGATCAATACCATGACTAATTTCCTTAAAGCAGCTGGAATGCCATTGCTGCTCCATGATCAGTGACCCTGACAGTGGTAACTGTGGCAACAGCAGCAAGTTGTAAATCAGGCACCAATGAAGGCCCTGTCAGCACTGCAAGGAACATACTGGTACCACATTGTTCCTCTAACTCTGTTACATCACTGGAATAATCTTCATCACCAACTACTATGACCTTCATCATCACCATCCTGAGCACCAGTATTACCACCACTGTCATTTGTGATTGTTATCCTCAGCCTCATTATATAATAATCTATTAGATGGATGTAACATAATCTATTAAACAAATTCTGATATTATAGTGATATACATATAAACACATTTCTTCACAGCATCTTACTGTTGCTTGCTTACTCCTCACTTGTATACATGGAAGCAAACCACACACTCTGCGTTTGTTTTAGCTTACCAGACAGCACCAATTATGCCTAAATTCCTGGAATGAGAAGTTTTATAACAACGCAGACTCATGTGAAATGTCTTTAGGCATTGGTCTCGTGCAGTCGCACAGTGGTGAGCTCATCACAGTGGCCCCAATTTAATCACACGGACCTTGACCTGGTTCTGTTATATGATTCATATTAAAGTACAGTAATGCATAATGACAAGTATGCTCACATCCCATCATGAGTAGCATGCTTACAGGAGTAGCGCAACTCCACTGTATCCGTATCACGGTCTCATAACGAGTGAATATACACAAAGGAATGAGGCCCAGACCTATGACCCTCAGTGATATTCAGATTGTCTTTAAGATGTTGCTAAAATATTGAATTTCCTGACTGTGGTGTGCGCTGCTTTGACATCTGCTCTAGCCAACACCACAATTGCATTTTCATGAAAAACCAACAACAACAACAACCACGTTTTCTTGGATACATTAAAATCTTCTTCCAGGAAAATGTGATGTGAAAATGTCCCTCCCTCCCTGCTGCTGAGATCTGGATCTGGCTCTCTGCTGCCTGTCTACATGGGCAGTACAGTATTTGATTTATTCACCTGGTGGCCATATTTGATGTCAACACAGTCAGGGAGAAAATACAGGCATAACTGGTCACTGCCCAAAAAACACAGCTACCTATCAGTATCCCTTAAAGATGAAGGCTTCTTCATCTAGTAAACATAGCTTAATGAAGCTGACAGCAATTTTCTTCATGCTAAGTACATTTGTTTTGGCTTAAATGATCAGTGAAAGGCTGACTGTGATTTTAGTCTATCACAGGCATTGTCAGATAAAACAATTCTTAGGGCAATGCCCATTTACCGAAAACATTCCAAAGCTTCAAGCTACATCTCATGGCTCTCTCAGCAGATGCTAATGTGATGGTTTCCCTGTGGCCCAGTGATGTAAGAGGCATAACATCACCAATTTCAACAATAATTGGTGGTTTCATGCTTAATCGCCTTCATTTTCAATATCAATAAAAGTGATCAATTCAATTCCATTTTATTTATATGGTACCATTTCATAACAGAGTAATCTCATATAAGTGTAATCAATATGAAAATAACTCCACCACTGTATGGTTTCCTCCTTCTCCTCCAGGAAAATCCATCTTCATTTTGTCCAGGAGGTTGTAAATCAGCTTAATCTCTGGTCTTGTTTTTGATTTACAGTCTTCTTAGGTATGTGCTCTCCAACAGATATGATTCATCCATACACATCCAGAAAGCAAAGTGACATGCATTCACTGCACTGTCATCACATTTCCTGTGAACGTCTGCAACAGTCTCTTCATCCCACATTCAAAGATTCTAAACACATACGTCTACTACATTTCCTCAACACAATCTGCTTTCCAATCATGACCTAAAATTTACATAATCTCAACTCATTTCAGCTTCAGACAGTTAATAACTAGTTTATCACAGAGCAACTATCAGATCTGAATCACACAGGCATAATCATCAGATTTTCCTCCAATTTGTGTCATGAACAGTCAATAATCTTGATTCCTTCTTTCTTATGACTTACAGTAAAGGTAAATCAACTGAAACAATGTGTTTAAGTAGCCAGATGACTGCTGGATTCTGGATTCCCTGCTGGACCGCAAACACCTGCAACCACTAAACACTCACACAGAATATTAACTAAGGTATTCTCAGGGTTTTTAGCCAGAGACCTAATTGCTCACTGCCTCTTACTTGGAGACTCTGCACAAAGCTTAGAAGATAGAAAAAGAAAGAGGCAGACAGTGAGAGGAGAAAGATAGAAAAATAAATAGAATAAGAAGATATAATTGTGGGGCCACTGCACCTCCTTGTGGTCCCGGTGGAGGGAAACCCAAGGGAGTTCCAGCATCCATTACATTATGATGCTTTTATCCAAAGCAATAAGTGTAAGAACTATGTGGGTACAACCCAAACATTGAAAGAGACCTACGTCAACTTCCAGTCAGGAATTCCTAGAAGCACTCCTGAAAACCATCAAGGGACGCCTTTGATGTTGGAACTGTGTCTACAAGGGTCATTGTAAGGAGCGTGTAATCCCCCTGAGACTTTCACTAGGGCCTCAAGGGAATCCAGTGGCTTTGATGGAGGTCTCAGGGGCCAACAAGGGGGTTCTGGGAGTTAGGAGGACTTGGACTAAGTGGTCCACACAGGGATTTTAGGTAACTAGTAGGACTCTTAAAGACAGTTCAATCAGCAAGTGTCATTCTTGAGAACCTGGAACTCCCTTGAGGACCCTGGGGACATCTGTCAGGGCCACAAGGAGGTCCAGTCTTCCAGATCTAGAGTGTCCCAGGGGGCCTTGAGGGGATCCCAGGACTCCTCTAGTTGGACCCAGGGCCACGATGGGGGGATCGACTAGGGGTTGTCTGAGAGAGGTCAAGAGGATATCGATATTAAGTCTATTGTCTGTTCCGCTCTCCGGGGTAGAAGGTGGCGGTAATGCACCTGGATGCCATCCGCCGTAAAACTAGAAGAAGAAGAAGGGCCACAATAGAGGGCCACTGTGGCTCGGGCAGACCCAGTTCCATCATCACATTTAAGAGTAGGCTTAAGACTTCTCTCTTTGATAAAGCTTATAGCAGGGCTGATTCTGGTGAGCCCTGAGTCCGCCCTTAGTTATGCTGCTATAGGACTAGACTGCCGGGACACTTCCCATGATGCACTGAGCTCCTCTCTCCTCCTCTCGCTCTCCATCTGTACGCACTCTTATGCCATTAATGCTTGTTACTAACTTGACTGCTTCCCTTTATGTCCCCTCTCTCCTTCTGTTGCCGTCTGTGAGTGTTTCTGTCTCTGGATCTGTGGATGTGGACTGCCTGCTCAACAGCTGCTATTATTGTTATCTTGTTATTAGTATTACTATTATTGCATTGCTGCTAAAATTATTTTACTAATAATAATCAGTACGATTGCTACTACAATTGCTTTTCATCTGTGTGTGCTGCTGTGTGTTCTTTTTCTTCCTGCTCTCACTCTCCCACTCCACCACCCTCTTTCCCTCTCCCTCTCTCTCAGCCAAACCGGTCGAGGCAGATGACCGTCCACCGAGAGCCTGGTTCTGGTTTTGCCCGAGGTTTCTGCCTGTTAAAAGGGAGTGTTTCCTTGCCAATGTCTCCTAGTGCTGCTCATGGTGGGAATTGTTGGGTCTCTGTAAATAAAGAGTCGGTCTAGACCTGCTCTATATGAAAGAGTGCCAAGAGCTAACCGTGTTATGATATGGCGCTATATAAATAAAATTTAGTTGAAAGGTTCTTCTAGAGACCCTGGAACCCCCACGAGATAAGCACTAGCTCCTAGTCACCCTTGAGCATTTGGTGGAGAACCCAGAGGACCTCAAGGAAGGTTTGGCACTCTGGAACACCATTGAGTACCTCAGTGGTTGTGCTGTTGCCTCACAGCAAGAAGGTCCTGGGTTCGATTGCCCTGGGGGACCAGACCTTTCTGTGTGGAGTTTACATGTTCTCCCCATGCTCACTGGTAGTTTCCTCCATAATATATAACCCCAAGGAAAAACATGCAAGAAGAACAGACTGCTCTCCCGCCCTGTCCCTGACCAAGACAGGGCAGAGCACTTGGACTTGGTCCCCGGTCGCCGTATCAAGGCTGACCACTGCTCCAGGCC
>JAVQJF010031689.1:0-14033 GCA_036023855.1 Gadopsis marmoratus
GAGAAACAGAGACAGAGAGAGAGAGAGAGAGAGAGAGAGAGGCACAGAGAGAGAGAGAGAGAGAGAAACAGAGACAGAGAGAGAGAGAGAGAGAGAGAGAGAGGCACAGAGAGGCACAGAGAGAGAGAGACACAGAAACAGACACAGAGAGAGAGACAGAGAGAGAGACAGACAGAGAGAGAGACAGTGTGACATTGTGAACCATGATTTGGTTGTACACCCAAAATAATCGTGCAGTTATTGTTAGCCGATGCTGTTGTCTGTATCTGCTTACAGTCCATTACAGAAACATGTGATGGATGACAAACAATAACAATAACAACACTGTGTGCCTCTGTGATGCCATGTTGACAGCATCAGTATGATTCATCTATTGTTGTCCATGATGCCAGCTTTTCATCAGCAGCTGGCAGCATCTCGCTAGGAAAAACGGCTAACATTTACAGACTGGACCTCAGGACAGAGGGAGAGACAACCATCTGGAGATACGTCTTATTTTACAATAAACTCTGGTGGAAAAGCCTCAACATGCAGAGAGAGAGAGCAGCCACAGACGACTCACGCTGGCAGAGCGGGTAGTTGAAGTAGCCCGGGGCACATTGGTCGCACTCGTAACCTTGGAAACCACTCCGACACACGGCGTGACCGCTCACCAGGTCACACGACCCGTCCAGACAGCCGGGACCTGAGCACTGGCAGGCTGGAGGGACGCGCAAATTAAAGGCTAGATCAAATTTCCAACAGTGAAAGGCAGAAGGACAGACGAGAGCAGGGCACAATACGTCCGAGTTGGTACGTTTTGCTTCATTTACGAGGTGAGATTCAGCAACTGAAGGGAAACCATTTGCAGTGATTAACGCGGCTCAGTGGAATGCTGTTTATTCAGGAGTGTGTGTGTGTGTGTGTGTGAGAGGCTGCTCCTGGGCGCTGAACTACCACACCGATAAATACAGCGCCTGGAATTCCTGCCTCTGTTTGCTTATTTGCATTTCTGTCTCTGTCTCAACTGTAAAAAGTGTTGCAATGCAGAAACTCTACTTAGAACTAAAACTACCTGCCCTTTACTGTCCTTGCACTTCTGTACTTGTAGGCAGTTCCGCTCCCCTGTGCCACTGAATATATTGTACACTGAGAGAATGACAACAAATTCTGCCTTGTAAAATGTTTCGTAATCTGCATTTTTGTCCATTCATATTGAAATGCAACTATTTTGCTGAATTGATTAATCGTTTGTCACTTTTTAAGCAAAAAAAAAAGAAAAATGCAATTTTTTTCGCTACTTTTCTTACCATTATAGTAAACTGAATATTTTTGGGATTTGGAAAAAAAACAATGATTTTGATGTCACCTTGTAGTCTAGGATGTTTTGATGGGCATGTTAAGTTTTATCTGATGTTTTAATTGATCAATGCCAAAAAATAACGGGCAGATTAAGTTAGTTACCAGCCCCAATATATTCGTCCATGTAAGAAAACTCACCCTGACAGTTGAGTCCATAGAAACCAGGAGCGCAGGTGTCGCAGTGGCCACCTGTGAAACCTGGTTTACAGACGCAGGTCCGAGTTCGGGGATCCGGCCTGCAGGAGTTATCCACGGTGCCGGCTGCGCTGCACTCACAGTCTGCAGCGGGACAATGTAAAACAGGCGTAATGCTTCTTTTGTCAATAAAGTTAGTTGACGCTTGAACAGGAGAACAGGTGCTTTAAAAAAAACAATATTGAAATGTACGTTCAAGCTTTCTAAATCATATTCATCGCAAACAAAAGTCCCCTCAGAGAAACCAGATAACAAACAGGCGGATACGAGCGGCCGGCGGTTGTTACGTGGAGCAGAGAAGTGTTTTGGTGACGCTTATCGCAGTCCACTGGAATTCCAGTCGCACCACACGGATTTTCCCAAAACTCCCCAAAACCTCTGGCTTACACCAGAAACATCAACAGCTGAACAGGTGAGAGGGCAGCGTGGGAACAGGCAGCAACATTATTAGCCATCAGATTGTTTCTTCGTGCGATTGATCAGATTTCTTTTGACCGACTGCGTTTTGACCTTAAACAGAGGGGCTGAACTCTTCCTGCTGTGAAATGCTCTTTGGAAAGACAAACTGAATAACATTTGTTCTCAAATTCTTTGTAATGGGCCAAAACATTAGTGCTGCTCGAATAGGATCCAGAAGCAACAACAGGACAACACACAGAAAGGAACGAGGACTTACTGATGATCTCTCCCGCTGGTTTGGCCTCGCCGTTGTTGTTGTTGTTGTTGGTGGGATAGGTGGTGACGGCTGACGGACAGAGAGGGAAACCAGGCGTTTAATTCGAATTTTCAATTTTTACCTAGGTGGTGGATTTGATTGCGTTGTCCAGAGTCGTTGGACATCAAACCCAAAGCTCAGACGCTGTTTTTTGGGGGCATTTCTGTGGCCGTAACTCACGGTAACAGTCGGGGAAGTCGATGAAGCCGCTGGCGCAGGAGTCACAGTTCCCTCCGGTGTAGTTTGGTTTGCAGAAACAGCGACCGGTCAGATCCTCACAGGTGCCGTCTGTGAACTCTGACCGACAGTCGCAAGCTGCAGGGAGGCAGACAGATATTTAGACAAAGACAGTAAACGGACTGTGTGTGGTATACATGACGGACGTGTTACATTTGCATTTGACAGACAGCAGCCACTCACGTGAGCAGGCCAGCGGGGATTGGATGGGGTGGTCAGGTGACCTGTAGTAGGTGGGGACGCAGCGCTCACAGTTGACGCCGGTGGTGTGATGCTGAAAGGGAAGAGTTTCCGTTACAGTTGGCTCCTCGTGACCGTAGCCGGTGTTTATACGGTAGAATGGGCAAAAAATAAATAAATGGTCGGGACACATTCTTACTCCAGACAGCAGAACAGGATACAAACACGAAATGATTAAATTCATCTAATTGTGCTATATGCTTTTAAACACGGCGGAACAAGACAACAAGGCAGCAGCAGAGTAGCAGAGCGAAGGTTACCTGGCAGTTGAGGCAGACTCCTCCTCCTCTGTAGTGCTCGTGGATGTCGAAGCTTCCCCTCTTCTGATCGACCTCAGGGTCGTAGTAGCAGTCGAACGAGTGACGGTGGCAGTTGCACGCTGAAACGCACAACGCAGTTACAAACTGTAAAGGTAACGCAATGTGAAACACCTAAAAACACAACAGTAACTGCAGGGTTATTTTGATTAAAGATTAAACAATTTAAGTACTAATAAAGCAAATTGGGGTGAGTGTGAAGGTCAGGGACGACTACCCGCTGATGAAGACCATGAGATGCAGACAAAAAGCTCCGGTAAAAGCTAGTGAGTTGACCTCGAGTTATTTTTCATTTTATGATATTCCTGGGCGTCATGTGCAGGTAAATGTCTCGGGCGAAGTCTTGATGTTGCCAGGCAACCAGCAGAGATGACAAGAGAAGGACTTGACCGTATCACTGTACATGCAGAAGATTACACACATGTCGTAACTTAAAGATAAAGAGAGATTAATGCACGCTTGCAGCGCACACATGCACGAAATCCAGGAGCAGCCTTCACTCTTCATACAGAGTCAGTCAAACCCCGGTAGAGCGTTTTTGTTCTTATCTGACCCTCAGCGCCTGAGAGGTGCCGGCTGAATAAACCAGCGCCCTTTATCTTCCAGCTCCTGATAGCAGGAGTGTTTTTTTCTCAGACGTGAAGCACATTTTGAGTTCTTTTTCCCATCTTGAAACCAACCGAACACATCTAGAAAAGACCTTTAAAGGATCATCCAGTGCAGAGATAAACTAAGCAGACCAGAATAACTCTCAAGTTGTAAACAGAGAAAAAGGTTCTGCCCCTCTGCTCCACTGCTCTCGGCCCGGATTTTATATTCCCTCATAAATTACTTCATCAGTCTATTTAAAAGGCTGAAACGTGATGCTGGAGGTTTCTGTCCGTATTCTATGGCAGACGTGGGCATCGTACGGCCACATCCGGCCCTTTGGCCGTCGCTGACAGGTCAATGGAATATTAGCAATCAAACGAAAAAGTGTTCGTCATGCTCGCAATACAACTCAGCATTGCTTTTATTTTGAAAGCGTCTGCTACTTTTTAACATGTACGTAGGTCCGTGCTCGTGGACGTGGCTGCGACGCCTTCGCCGTGTTTTAGTGAACAGATGTTTACAAGAGACGTGAGTCAGCTGTTAGGCCTCAAAAATGTCAACTCACGTAAAAAAAAACAAACAAAGAAAGACTGTACATACAGAATGTAGATGTTGGACATCTAAATATGTATATACTGAAGTCAGAGGTGAAGCCGTGTGCAGATCACTGAGTTTAAGGATCACAGTTTGAATCACCGTCACCAGACTAAACACACAGAGAAAAACAAGAACATGACTGATGTGGAGTGGGAACGAACATCTGAACCGTTGCTACGCTGCAAAATCAGCGAGTGGACAGAACCTGATCCACCACAGTCTCACTCTACCTGCAGGAGCAGTCACGTATTTAAAGAAACGCCTGCACCTCCCCCTCCCTGTGGCGTCGCTCATATCATGTTGCCCTTTGGTGACCCTTTTTGCCTTTGTGATAGCCATGTCAATGTGCCTTGTTAAATATAACTGCAGCTTTGATAACAGACGGCTCGCGCATGTAAATATAAGCAGAGTTTGGATAACGGCAAGACAGGAGACAGACTGCAACAGCACGCGGTCCGAGAGGGCGTTTCACAGCAAGTGGCCAATATGATATAAAATGCCTGCACACAAGCACAAAATGTAGAGAGAACATTATTTCTAGATTGTAATTTGCTGCAATAAACGTGAAAAAAAAAAAAAGCCAACCCATTGCTGACTCAAATGATTGTAATTTTTAGTTGAGAATCATCTGTGCTTTCAAGATTTTAAAGTCCACTGGCAATATCTTTCCCTTTGATGGAAGGAGGAGGAAGGAAGAACGTCTCTAAATGGAGAGGGGCCTCCCGGCAGGAAACAATCCGGACATTCAGAATACGTTGAGCGTATGCATTTATTCTTAAAACTACGATGCATTTTCCAGGCTGCAGTGCTGCTGTTAGCCGAGCCGTGTCTCTGCTCAGCTTCATTAAATTAAGGCCAACTGGTTCTGTTGAACCAACACATTCCTCTGCAGGGATCACTGATTAAACGGTGTGTGTGTGTGTGTGTGTGTGTGTGTGTGTGCGTGTGTGTGTGCGTGTGTGTGTGTGTGTGCGTGTGGCCTAAGCACAAGTTCTTCCACATGTGCCAAAGTGCGTGCGTCAGAGCATCAGGCCTCACGTTCACACTCGTTGGCGCTGTAGGTCGTGGCCGGCTTCCATGGCAGCTGGTTGTATCCGGGGCAACACCGGTCACACGACAAGCCACAGGTGTTGTGCTGACAGTCGCACTGTAACCTGCAAACAACAGCAACAACAGGATAAGTAAAGAAAACAACAGATGATTTACATCATACATACTAACTTCATCTTATACCAAGTCCTCACCCTAAACGTAAATGATTTGTGTTACGAGGGCTTATGTTTGGTCCCCAAAAGCACAGCGAGTCCCCACAATGTGAGTGTGTAAGCAGATTTGTGTCCCCACAACATGAGTAACACCTGTCCTTACAGACACACAAATGGCCGAAGGACACAGTGGTATGTCCCTATCTCAGGTCATTAAAACATCATTTGAACTTTTCTCAAAAGTTCACATTGCTCTTCCTCTGCTACTATCACTTCAAAAAGAAAACGAAAGAAAGGAGTGTGACAGAGAAATAGGCCGGGAAGCCCCTCCCCTCCCCTCCCCCGAAACAGTGAAGTTAATCTTTCTCCTCCGTCGACTGCGGCTGACTGCTTCACCCCGGCATTTTAATCCTCTTAACGCTCTTCTCTTGTCTCTCTGAGTCCTCTTAACCGGTCGAAGAGAGACAAACACCGAGGAGTCACTCACGGGAGGGCGGAGTGCGATCAAAAGGAAGGGGAAGAAAATCCGCTGAAAGGCACCAAACTAAATGTTATTCCTGAGGTTTTAGTCTGATGCCAACCCTTCAACAACCATTTCCTAAGCTAACGTCTCAAGATGAGTCAGACTGTGGCTGAACGTGCAGGTGCACAAGTGCACATACAGACATATCAAGACAATAACGAGCTCTTTTCTTTATTTTTCTCATAACTTTAGGTTTTCACACTATAAATAAAGAACATGGCGGCCGTTTTGGAAATCAGTGTCTGAATAAAAAGGAGGCGGGCAGACGAGCCACGCAGCTGCAGGACAGTCTACAGTCCCTTGTATAAGTTCTTCTCGTGTTCATGGAGCTGCGAGTGAAAAATCTCAAAACACACGACATATTGAAATTGCTTTCTGTTCGACAGGTTTAAAGCGTCAGAAGATGGAGGGCGAGTCAATGCGCTCTGGTGACGTGGCTGCGTGTTGCGTTTCAGCAGGCTGATCGTGTTTCCAGCTTCAACCTTTATCATCAGAATCCATTCGTTCACTTTATCCCCCCCCTTTGTCTCACACAATTCAATTCACAAGCTCACCCATGCATCCCATAGCTCTCTCCCCACCCTCTGCATCCTTACTTCCTGTTCTCCCTGGCGATCCGCTCTGTTCAAGCGTTTTAGGAAATGACTTTCAATGGATGGTTTCCACCCAAAAATCACTACTTCCTTACTTCGATCGTTCGCTGCGGACAAGCGGCTTCCTGATGAAAGCAGAGTAAACTTTACTTAAAGGGCTGTAAAGCTGAATGTCACTTTTCACTTTCTGTGATATCCAGAAGTCGACAACTACAAACAGACACACATGACGTGAGGTCACTCAATTTCCCTTTGATTGCCATTCTGTTTTCGCCATATAAGTGAAAATATATAGTTACTGGATATTTAACTTTTTGATACAAATACAAACCCCATTGCAGCAGGTTATCAGTCCACATCCCTGCTCCTTCCCGCTGACAGTTTATAGCACCAGAATCCCCCGATGTCTCATATTTATACCCACTGCAAAAATCACAGCTATGATTCCTTAAATGCCAGTTACAAAGCAGAGGTTATATTTGAAGAGCACTTTAAACACTTTCTTGTCTCGGCGATTGCTTTTTCCACTGAGGCTAATCATTCTTTTGTGTGTGTGTGTGTGCGATGAGTCATAGATTAAACACCGTCTGCCTCCTGAAGCTCAGTCTATTCTTTGGTGAAGCCAAACAGCTGTGTCTAAAATCCATCGTCTCTTTATGGTTCTCTTTCACTGAAGGATTGTGGCCGATTTGTGATTAGTGCGACCTCTCTGCTTCCCACTCACCTCTCCCCTCTAACTTCTACTACGCTTTCAATTTGTTCCCAGCATCAGGAGGAATTTCGGAGTTATGGCATTGCAACTGTGTGATAAAGCTAATAACCACCCCACTGGATAACTGGACCTCCATCATCACAGCAGAAGTCCTACAGTGTGGAGTAATTGCTGCAATCTGAAGTCCCAGATTTGTTCCTTCAGCTTTGGTCTCTGGAGTTTAAGAAAAAGCAGCTCAGTTTCATCCGTTGGCAATCAAACTAACGTCAACGCGCTGACAAAAAGGCTACACACATTTAGGCCATCGTCTAAACACAAACTCGGACGTATCCGTGGGGAAGTGATCTTTCTCAGCGGCGTGATTTGCAATCTTGTTGAGAAGTATGTCAACTACCGTTGGACATCCGACATGTCCGACCAGAGGGGGCGTCACCTCAAATCTCTCCATCCTGCGGTCAAAAAATATGAGGCTTCTCTCCAGTTGACTCCTCCACTCTCTCAGTGACCACTGAAATTCACTTTAATAGAATTTAGGTACTTTACTCACAAAAGGGATTACAAAAAAAACCCAAGAGCGCAGGAACACAACACGCCTTCCTCCACAGCTCCTTCCTCTCTGTGCTTCGTTATTATCCCGACACCTTTGCTGAAACCCTAAAGGAAAAGTCTGTTTTCTTTTCACGATCACTACACGCAGGTTCAGACTCAGTTACACCATTACACTTAACCACGCCCACCCGCCAGCTGTGCTGATGGTTAACCCAGATGTGGTCTCAGCTCTCTGAGCTCTGATCCTGAACCGTAGGTGATGAAGCAAAGTGAAACCAAATGAGCAAACTGCGACCAAAGCAGCCAGCTGGCAACAATGGCGACGCCTGCACACACGTGTACGTCTCAAGTGCCAAAACACATTTACTTATTTATTCTGTAACGCTTTATATTAAGGCCACCGTAATAAGCAGACTACATCAGTGTTAATAATAGAAAGCCTGATGAGTTTCTTATTATTGTAAATAATATCATTACAAACGTTTGAGTTGAGCTTCGGCGGATTATAACGGTACCTCATTTATGCCCAAGAGATGAGTATCAATGCGCTTTATTACTTTAATCTCCTTAAATCCCTCTGATCAAATGTACAAGAAGCCAGGACTCCAGGAACGAACCCCGTTCAGGAGGTGCTGTATGTTTAGGTTGACTGTACTTTCTCTCCCTCAGCCTACAGACACTCGCTGTTAAACCGACATACATTATCACGGCAGTATAAACACAGTAAATAGATACCTGAGAGTGTTTGAAAGAGGTTAAACCACATGTACGTTACGAAATCTATAAGTCTGCAAGTATAAAAGTAGGGCCATTAAAAGCCCTGTGTATGTTAGATTTGAAGGATTGTGTCTTTAGTTCAACAAATTCCACCATCTTCTTACAATTTGATTTAAGATCTCAGCGCCAGTTGTGGTGCATTAACAAAAAACAAGTAGGAGTTCCACAAAGACTCGTTTAAATTGTCCACCGTTTGCATTTAAGTTGGTTTAAAATGTGCAAAGAGAGAAGCAAACACAAACATCTGCACAAACGTGAAGTTTTTTTTTTTTAAATGAATCTGCCTTCAGCAGGTTCCTCCCCAAGATAGTACAGATATTATAGTACAGACCCCCATCGAACCCTCTAACAGGCGTCTGCTCCGAAGCCAGCCACCCAAACACTGACGGACACGCAGAGGACACGAGGTCACGTCGAGACTCAACAGCTGTCTGCTTTAGATCAAACACACGCCCGACAGCGTGTCTGAGGCTGAACTCTGCTCTGGGCCGTGTCCACGCGATACAGACCCAAACACAGACCTGACTTGTGGAGAATTATAGCAGCGTCTGCCTACAGTGCAGCAGGAGAGCTCGAAGCCTCCGCCGCCTTCTGGTCATTTTGCAAAAATTGTCCCCCGGGCGACGCAAGTATGAGTATCCCAGATTCCACAGCAGCAGAACACAACAAAGAGGGGTGAGGTGTAATAAGCTAAGGCTTCAACAGGCACCATTTCGGTCGGTATAAAACTGCTTTGATGCGATTTGTCCCGGTTTATTTCTTTATTTTCCATGTGTATTTGAGTTGTATAGATTGAAAATGACCAAAATAAACAAATCTATACAATACAAGATACTTAAGTAGATGCAGATTTGAGTTTTAGGCACACCACAAGACAGACTCGATGTTGCGGGCTCAGTTAAGGGTTCGGTAGGAACACCCGTCTCTCTGTATCTCCTGTCAATCAATCACAGATTAAATATGTAAGGCAGGATGTCGGGCTCACAGTGTAAACGCCTCCCAGCGCCAGTAAATGTGCCTCCGCTGTACATCAAACTATCTCCCTCGCCTCCCTCCAAAATCCGTCCCTTCCTCCCAAATTGCTCACGTGCAACGACGTGGAAAGAGTGGCTCCAGATACCTTCAACAAGTGTGAGAAAGAGAAACTGGCAACACATAATAGGGGTCTGTGTGTGTGTGTGTGTGTGTGTACATGCACATAGACAAAGACAGACAGCAAATATTTACAGCCAGTTGTGTGATTGTTCATGCCAAGCTGTGTATGTCTACGTGACTCATGGTGCATTTGACAGTAATGATTGCTTATTGTAAAATACACACACACACTTATGTGCTCCTGCCATTCACATACACACAGGTTACACACACATTCACACATATTATTAAAATAATCACGTACGGCCCACTTCCACCGTTCATTAGAGACTCCTGTGGAAATTCACACACATCCACATGTATTTAAACAAGCTCCACCTTTATTTCTACGGAAGTTGCAATCAGAAAAGACATCTTCCGCTCCACCTCCAGCTGTTTCATTCCCATAAAACTGCATGAACTCACTGAGGAAAAACAAACATCCTCCTTAGTCACTTCCTGGCTACATGTTTCTTTCCAGCCCACCTTTTCTCTTCCTCAAATCCATGCGCCGCAGGAACAGACACTAATATTTTAAAGCACTGGCCACAAAGCCCCTAAATTTGGTCGCCCCTACCCCTTTGCACAAGTACATTTTTGGTGGCCAAAATGTGAAATTATGTTAAAACAATACAGAAAAGGCAACTTAAAACAACCGAACACAGCCTTCCTTAACTGTGACACTTCAATAAATGAAAAGGCATTAAAAGCATAAAAATATTTTTAGTTGACGTGAAATCCTGAGCCGTCTTCTTCTTGCTCTGTGTTTCCATTAATAGGTGGCATGTGCTGACTAAGGGTGACGAAGCCATGGGAACAAATCTAAATATGTATGGTGAAAACATTATGATAGGACACCGCAGGCATAGTTTAAGCACCGTTCTAAAATCAGTGAATAAGTAACAATAAGCTGCAGGTAACCACTGCAACTGCACTTCCGCTTCGTGCTAGTTTAACAGCTCGTACTAGACGTGGGTTTAACTGAACAACAAACACTCTTTAAAAAACAGAGGACAGTTTGAACACAACAATGCATTTGGAGACGTTCTCATTATTAATCAAGTAATTCGATAAAATGCCAACAGCTCTCTACATTCAGCTCCTCAACTGTGAGGAGTTGCTGCTTTTATTTGCCCTTCGTGATCACAAAATGGAATGTCTTTGGGTTTTGGAAAGTCGGCACTAGAGCCTTCATGTGTCCTCCTGACTTGACTTGGTTTTCTGCTTGTGAATACGACACCAGTGGCTTGAGTTTGACATGAAAAAGCATTTATATATGATGTAGCAGATTAGTGCCTGGAAGTGTTCCTTCATGTCGTGCATTCAAATTTCTTTCCCGATTGAAATGTCCAGCTTTACTCCCGCCTTTATTGACTCCTGCTTTGTTTCTCTGCAGGCTCTGTATTGTAACAAAGCCCTGGCACAGAGTGAAACCACAGCCAAGAATAATTGAAACCCTTGTGCTTCAGATCAGAGCCACGTGAACTTTATCATGGGCTTCATGCAGTGTGTTTCGACGTGCGTGTCGGAGCAGGTAGGAACAACATAAATCATCTTTATAACCTGCCATGTTAACTACCCAAGATTCCCTCTTATCTTTGTGCAGTACACACACACACACACACCAGAATCCAGTCAAAACAATTTTGGTTTGCCACAAGTCTGTGAGTCATGACAGTGCAGTCTGATTGTGTGTGTGATATTCATTGATCTTTTGAAGCTTGGGTACAAATTTGTGTATTACTTGTAGGGGTCGCTGGGGTCCTCGGCGTTGCAGGCCTCAGCGTGTCCGTTACACACACAGCGTCCTCCGATACTGATGTCTTTGATGCTGTAGTAATACTGTCACATAAAAACAATACACAACATGGATGTTGTCATATATATAAAATATAAAATATGGACAATAGCAAAGTAATGTTTACAAGGAAGCTTTATGCTCCGTGTGTCAGCCATTTTGGAAGTTCAACAAATGAGTATCAATTCATCGCCTGCACGGTGATGAAGGGTTCGTGTGACCGTCTTACCCTGCGGGTGACAGTGGGGTCACGGAGAGCCTTGCCCATCAGGTGCCCCAGCAGCGTGTTGGTCCTCAGGAAGCGAAGCCTGATGTTGGTGGCCTTGGTGAACTCCCTCAGTACTGGCGAGTAGGAGAAGTTCAACGCCCCGGGCCGACCGTTCACCAAGGACACCACGACCTGGGGGAGGTGGACAAAGGCTTCGTTAGCTAACAAACTGGTGTGGGAACATAAACGTCAACAGCCTGGGAAAGTGATGCAAACATCAGAGGGACGATATCAACCACAGCAACTATAGAATATTATATTTACTGTATTTCTGTATAAAAAATGGTAGTCAAGTAAAAGCCGGCTCTCCAGTAGCAGCCGAGATATATACGTCTCAGACAAACTGGGTGTTGTAGTAACTTACAAGTGCCACAAGATGGCAGCAGCTACATTTCAAGCGCCATACATGAACACTGCAAGTCAATTTGTTTTCGACAACACGTTTCCTGCAAATGTTACACAATAAAAGCCTTGTTAAGAAATTAAGGGTTTCTGTCCACTGAAACGGTGGAAGGCTTTTAATTTGAAACTGATACAGGAAGTGTTGAGTAACAGCGCGATGCAGTGACTTTAACAGGTCAAACAGGAGCGAATCAAAACTAGGCTTTGTACTAAAATATGACCAATTCTGCTCATCAAACAGAGGGAATTGCCTCTAATAGAAGCCTGCTTCAGATAAAGGCCTGGTACCTTCTGCAGCTCAGATAAATAAAAGCCCCGGCTGCTCTCTGAGGAAATAAGGTACATATGATATCATGGCAGAGAAAGAATGTATGTATGTCTATTGTGATTCTGTATTGCATGATGTAATGAGAACCTAATAACGCTGCAGGTTTGTTTCCCTGACCAGTACACAATGTCTTCTTTATTTTAATAATGCAGGAACCGATTTACTTTTATCTACACTTTTCGGATGACTATAAGAAATAGCCAGCCTCAGCTATCTCTGTAACGTTCACTACAATGTTTTAATAATGTGAAAAACATAAAGAAATGAAATGAAACGACGTGTGTGAGAACAGCTTTGGAGACTCTTGAATGGGCATGTTGCAGACATTTAGGTCCAGTTATCGGTTTCCGATAATTGTGTTGATAAATGTCGATCAGCTAATAGGTGAACTGCTTTAGAGCTATGGACACACACATTAAAGTGAAGTAAGTTTACACACAGACACGCTTACCTCTCCGTTTTCCAGCGGGACTATACGCGAGTATTCGGTGGTGCAGATGACGTCGTCGTCATTACTGATCCTCTCAATGGTCCTCTGACCAAAACGCTCAATGCAGTCTCTCTTGGAGGCTACAGACACACACACACACAAAAGAAGCTTATAATCAGTTTGAACCACATGTTTGCAACCGTGTGAACCGTCAGTGAGTCCCTCCTTAAATATACCTCAGCTGCATTTTCGGCTTCCCAACAGCTGGAATTCTCAATCATCAGATTCCACTGGCTGGACTCCCTCCGTACAACTCTCAATAAGCCTAAACTACTGCAACTCTGATCCGATTCCCAAACCCCAGACTTCCAATTCACCTACACATTTTTATTAATGAATGACTCCCATTAGGCTATAAGAACGCTAACCACGAATACAAACCCCCAAACATATCCATTTCACAGGGGTATAAAAAGAGAAATGAAAACCTGCAAATGCTCACTTTTAAGAAGCTAATATTAGGGCGGAGGAGGGGTTCAGAAAAGGGGAAGCCGTGTATTTTTTGGAAGTTCTCGCTCCAGAGGGTCATCTGTCATGTAATTTTGCATCTCAACAGAAAGCAGTAAAATGTGCATAAAACCGTAAATGTGTCATTTAAAGTGAAAGTGGCAGCTATTGACTGAGAAATAAAGATTGCCTGGAGTTTTTAATCACTTTATTTTTTATGTTTGCCATATTTTTGGCAATTACTAACTCCACTGCTATTGTGCGATTTGTTGGCTAAGAGAAATTATTCCGTCAACATATTTAGGTCTAAATTGGACAACGTCATCTTAAATTCTTTCAATTATTAAAAGGAAAACTGAATTGTATCAAGCGATCAACACCATGTGGGAAAACCTAGGGATGGTGTTTCCCCTTAGGGAGACGCGAGCTTGTTTCAGTCAGGATGCTCCGTCATGAAGACAAAGTGTACATTCCTGGAATAGCTCAACTTTATCTAAGATTTGTCCTTGACACAGAAGAAGAAGAACATGAAAACAGGACAAAGAGGAGGAAGAGGTGGAGGGGGGGGGGGGGG
>JAVQJF010031712.1:0-19867 GCA_036023855.1 Gadopsis marmoratus
TAAAACCCAAAAGCATCACAATATTTAAAAGGCAGCCAAAGTGTACTGCTACTATACGACACTGCGTTTTATGTGCCCGGTATCCTGGTTATGATCAGGTCTTTGGTGTGTCCCTGTAATGTTGTGCATGTAAACATCGGTCAGCCCCTGGAAGTAAGTGGACCACAGAGTTGAGTTGTAGTCTGTTCAGTGTTTCTAAAGTTTTTATTTATCAAGGCAAGTCATTAACAACAAATTCTGTTATTTACATTTGCCAAGCTGACATTGTAAATAAGAATGTGCTCTTAATGACTTGTGTAGGTTAACAAAGGTTAAATAAAAAAACTAATGGAAAAAAACCCATTAGAACACTGTATAACATAATAACTGCAACTCTGGTCAATTTGCTAGCTTTTTCAGATCTTTCCATTTGTTGATGAGGTGCACGAGGTGTTTCCCCTATAAAGCCAGTGAGTTGACTTTCAAACCGACTGTTTTGTCACAGATTCTAATCCCAAGGTCAAGAAGAGGGTCACCTCAGTGCTCAGATGAAAAGGCTGTTCTGAGCTTAAAGATATGGATTTTATGTTGAACATTTTATTAAAATAAATAAATATAAAGGGGGCAACAGTCCCACTTCATTTGGTCTTTACAGGCTTTAATTTTATTGGACAAAAAAAAAAAAAACAAGAAACAAAAAACTTACTTGATATTACAGATTTTCATTCATACAAATCTATACTCTGGGAACATGAAAAACAGAAATCCAAGACAATCCTTCGTGAACACAGAAGGACATTTTCACACGGCGATCCTCATCCACTTGCAGCCACTTGAAAAGGGTAGTGCTGGGGGAAATCATGGATGACCTTCAGGGCTTCATTATACAGCTCCAAGTCTGCGGGACGAATGGATAGAACAGACTGTAAGTCACCACTAGAGGAATGCTGCGGTCTTCATCTGTGCGCAAGTGATAAGAAAGAAGACCTACCAAAAGGAATGCCCTTGTCCTCTTGTAGCAAGTTGTATGTGGTGGCCATTATTGCCCCTTTGTTGGACACCATACCAATGACCTCCACAGCACCGCTCAGCTCTTCCTCAAGCTGTGGGGGGGGAGAAATCATAACTGATTTAAATAAGATTATCTTGTTAAAGATAAAAGATGGAGCCTCTGATGAAATACTTGCACTACAGCTTTCATAATAAAATCAGACTTGATAGAAATGGCATATATGACATAGCATACAACGAATGCTATGTCAGTGCTGTTCTTAATCTACTTCCTGAATCCTCAGACTCTTCTGACCATCTGGACGAAAAAGGAAAAAAAATAAAATAAAATTCTATTGCAGGATACATACATTTTGAACCAGTTTCCCCAAGTTGCTACTCTGTTTCTTATCCAGAGGAAATTACACATCTTGCTAATTTTCTATGACAAAAACAAAAACCACGTTATTTTGTATGAAAATATAAAATACAATGTACAATAATACAAATCAATATAGACAAATATATCTGATAATAAACCTTTTCAATATGGTCCCAAGTCATACAAACTGAGCAAATACACCTGTCATTTCTATCAAACCCTTTGACTGGATTAGAAAACAGAGTAGCAAGTTGTTTTTGGACTGTGAAACAGATGGAATACGTTTTTCATCCAGATGGTTGGAAAGGCCTTCGACCCCTGTGGAGGCGTGCGGTTAGTTTAGGGCTGGGACGATCATCTCTTGAGTCGAAACCATCACGACACTCTGCTGCTTATTTGCATTTCAACATTACAATTTGTTGTACTTTTCTTTGCTTTGTTTTTGTTTTTAAACACTTGACCAAAAGGGGGACGAAGTTTGCTTCCTTTTACATTTCATCTCATTTTTACTTATTTTATATTCCCTAAGATTTTATGCACCAATTAAGTCACCAAAGCAAATTCCTTCTGCGTGAAAACCTACTTGGCAATAAATCCGATTCTGAAAAGTTGCCTCACAAACTCACTGCTGCTATGTTGCATCTAAAAGTGGTAAATCAAATAGTATATACACTGTATATTAATATATTTTAATTCTGCTGTTAATCGATCTCCTGGGTTCATCAAACAGCAGCTGAGCTCTTCGTGAGTGAGTCACACATTTGGGCTTAGCTCTGCAACTTATTACTCAATCACGAGCCTCTTGGGGAAAAAAACAAAGACACACAAACAACCTGGTTCAACAACCAAGGAGTCTGCAGAACCAACCGTCTGCCAACGGCTGCACTCACCGGCTCGTTCAGTTCGACCGTTGCGGTCTTTCCTTCTCCGTCCGAGGCGGTGAAGGTTTTCCCCGTCGGGTGCACCTGGAACACAAACGCCGCCCGTCATTAGCGCCGCCCGCAGCGGGAGTCCGCCGCACTCGCTCTCACGCAACACTGACCTTGTCGACGCGTCCAACGAAGCAGACGGCTTTGTTCACGTGCTGCGGCAGCATGGCGCAGTTCACTCGCGGCTTCGGAACGTCGAGTATGCCCGCCATCTTAAGGGCTTTGCTGTTTGCCGGCGTGACCGACTGGACCCGGAACAGGTGCGACTTCGCGCGGGAAAATGTTGAGTAGTTTCGCCTCGTTTTTGCCGCGCGCGACGGCCCCGCGCGGGCGGAGCGTCTACGGTCACGTCGGGCAACCGCGGGGCTTGCGAGCGTGGCGAGCAAACGTGTGGAAATCGAACGCATCCGTCTTTGTCCACGACACATCCGTTGTGCTCCAAGAATTGTGTTCAGCGGAAACGCCAAGGAATGGTTCCGCTACATGTTACTGTCGGGCGTCAACGGAACTGTCAGTCGCAGTTATAGTTTCTGCACGAACACTGATGATATGGAGACCAGTGACGTCAACACCATAACACAGAAGGAGTGCCGGCGGAAGACGGGAGTTAGGTTCACGTTATATATATATAACGTGAACATGGGTTACAATAGTTTAACACTTAGCGGAGCCACACTGAGGAATCATGATCTGACTATTTGACCGTATTCTGAACTTCATACTACAGTAAGTTCGTCATTATCACTTTGCAGAGGCGCAGAAGCCTTTGAAGGCAAAAGGGGAGACATTTTACAGCGCGCCGCCCTGGCAGAAGGAGTTAAGAGTGTGTAGATGGATTTGGAATTAATACTGTATTAATTTTACGTTATCTCAGACATTTAGCAGCTGAATGTTCGATACATGTTTTTATTTGCCAAAGAAGCGTGTGTCCCCCCCCCCCGTCGTATGTAGCTTACGTAGAACTGATTTCAAATTTCTCAAAATGTCATCTTTGGGTGTAGCTCCTCCTTCCTGACGCTTATGGCCAGCTCACATAGTGTCTAACCTTTGACTCCCTCTGTTGACAGAAGCTGACCATGTTGAGTTTCCTTGGACGCCGTAAAGACTCAAAGAAGTCAACACCCGAGAAGGAAGTAGATGGAGGCTTCGTCGTTATTGGTGAGAAACATAAACACAATGTGCAGCGACGTTGCTGTCTTCAATCAACAGCATGCTTTATTAATTCCATGTTCAGATGTTGTAGTTCTCCCTCTGAATCCTGCTCTGCTCCTGCTCAAAGTGGATGCCTGCACTCGGTTGTGTTGTTGCTTGCGCAGATTTGTTCTGTGCACTTGTGGAATTTCTGCTGTCGGAGTTTTGCTGTGCGCGTTGGATTTTTTTTTTTTTTGTGCAACAACCCTATCAAAAACAAAAGAACACCCTCTCCCCACCCGCACAAACCGATTCCTGGGGACATATGCGGCTAGTTGTCGTGTCACTAACTGTAACGGCGCTGTCAGTCCAACACGAGTCACAGACCGTTTTTAGGTAGAATACTACAGACACTCAATAACATTATGCGCCACAGCACCCAGACATTAACTGTGTATCAACCTAGCTGACACTGAAAATAGAGCACTGGTCAGCGTGAGTATGTTCAGCACCATTAAAGCAAAAAATGGACTTGAGGTCCCTGACTTTGGCGGACCATGTTGTCCAGCGATCCCCTGAACTCCCTCTCCTGTAGTGATGTGTTGATCATGAGTGAATCATTCACTGAACTACTCCTTTGTTATGTACTAGTAGGAACTAGTCCTCTCAGAGAGTAAGTCGATCATTTGGCTCAGGATTGGACAGAAATGAGTAGTATGAGGAGTAGTTCTTCAAATCGATTGTTCATTTTACACGTGACACCTGCTCAGGATTGGACAGACATGAGTAGTAGTCTTCTTTCCGCTGTGCAGATGATTGGGATTAATGGATCAGAACCTGTGCAGCTCCAAGTGGGCGTGTGTCGGTCGTTTTTGACGGACCTATCAGTCGTGGTGAGCGTGCCCCTAAAGAGGGGGAAGCGACGCAGACCGGGAAAAATGGAGAGAGACGGAGATCGAGTGACAAAGACACAGAGTTGAGGAACTGAAAACCCTTTGAGAAAGACTTATTACTTTTTTTCAGGTGTCTGCACGACCACCATCATTATTTTATTATGGGGACTTAAATAAATTGAGGTAATAAATAATATAAGGCATTATATCAATAGAAACTGGCTGACACAGTTCAATACATTTGTAGGAAAATATATAAAAAGAGAGAATATGTAGGTAAAAACAGACTCGCTTAAGGCATTAAGGCATTACGGAAGAGGATTAGGGCCACATGTGAGGTCTGACTTTTTGAAGTTGGGAGCCGGGGAGACCTGAGCAGATAGAGGGATGTAGACATTGACTCTATTATCTGTTCCACTCTCTGGAGTGGAAGGTGGACAGTAATGCGCCGACGAAGAAGAAGACTTTTTTTCTTAATTTTTATTTAGAATTCTGACTTTTTTTTAAATTCTGAGATTAAAGTCAGAACTCAATAAAAATTTCACGCAGAAATTTTGAGAGTTGCACAGAAAAATCCAAGAAGCAGAAATTCAACAAGTGCACAGAAGAAATCTGTACAAGCAACAACACATCCAGGTGCAAGCAGGTGCTATTTGTGTGCGAGAGCAGGGTTTTCAGAGAGAGAGTATTACAAAATCTGAACATGAAATTAATAAAGTATGCCCTCAGACCGAAAGAGCATGCTGTTGATTAAAGATAGTAACATCGCCCCATACTAATGAAACTGATAGTTTGCCATTTGGAAATTTATTTTAAAGTTTATTACGTTGGATGGTTAGTTTAAAGAGTGGCTCCTAGCAGGGGCATTGCTATAGCAACGGACGTTTGGATGGAGTTTGGTGTGACGTTGCCTTCGTTGTTCCATGTATAGCATGTACTGTAGAAGGAATGGCAAAGTCACTTCAAAGATCTTCAATGATGCAAAACTTGAACAATTTGGCTAGTTATGAGTTGGTTTCTCTCTAAGTGAAGTTTGTATAATTTTTAACCCTGTAACTTTGAAAAGGTGACTGCAGCTGGATGCTAGCTGGCCTTCAGTTAATACGACTCAGAATATTAGAGGTGAAAAGCTTCATAAATATGTACAAATAAAAAAAATCAGCCGCAATTCAGATGGACAACTTACATGTGGTATTGCACTACAATTCTATCATTCACAGGGTTTTGAGCCTATTGAGACAGAGATTTACAGATGTGTTATGACTGTGAAGGGAATGATACAAAAAGAAGTATTACTACTACTACTGTTGTGCTCCCTGTCTCGTGATCATTCTTCACTGTGTGACAAAATCTGAAACATCAGAGATTTCACAATTAGTGTGTGACTCCTCTGTTTTGCAATAATTGAATCCCATTTCTTCTTGAGCGTGAAACTTATTTCTTGACACTGGAAAAAGTAGTTGGAGTAAAACATCTGAACTTCAGGTCCCCTTGCTTGCATCTCATGGTCCTTATCAAGGTATGGAGATCTCAAGACACCTGTTATCACAAAATTCCATACTTAAGTCATAAAAACAGCTATCTCCATAACAACTGCAAACTCCATCCAGTTAGGAAGACTATGAGTTGCAGTAAGAGGGCCATATATATATCATGGTTCATCCTTTAATGAAACGTGCACTTCACCTCCCAGGGAAGCGCAGCGTTATTTGCTGTTGATCCTTCTCGTGGCTTTAATTGGGGGAGCTGGTGGAGCTGACACAGATGGTCGGGAGCTGCATGTTATTTTTGGCAGAGGACAGCAAGTGTCAGAGCCAGGCTTTCTTTCTCACACCGAGGCAACCGACTGCCCTCGCAGACCTTCAGTGTAAACTCCCTGCTTACTCACCATTCAGTCGTGTCCTCTTATGAAAAATGACCTTATGATTAGCAGCCTGTGAGTGAATGGCTAATGTCAATAGTGGCAGGGCTTCCCAAATACAGATCATTTGTCCTTAAATGTAAAGTTTGCTTTTTCAATTAATCTGCAGATTGTTTTTCTCAACGAATCAATTAGTTTGGTCTATTAAATGTGAGGAAAAATGTAGCCCAAGGAGATGTATTTAAATGTCTACTTTGTCTGACCAACCATCCAAAACAGGCAGTTTGATGTCAATATGTCTACCAACAGATTGTTTTCAGACGACACTCGGGGCCGTGCAGCTCACGTGGGCTGCTGCTGAGGTTATTAATTTGTGGGTTTAATTTGTCATTTACAAATTGTCGCCCGTTTTATTCAAGAGTGAAAAAACAGTACTTCACTGTTAACCGAATGTGGACGTGAACATCCTCCAACCCCTTTCAAGCTTGGAGTCAGCATTTTAACCTCACAGTCATTGTTTCATGTTTGGAAACAAAAACACCTACAACAATGGAGCAAACATGTCAGACAGCTTGTGAGAAACATGATCTAAGCTGATGGGGGATCAGATGACTGAAAATATATTTTCTAGGTGAACACAAAGAGGACTTTGGGCCTGGTTGAGTCCCCGAGGAAAGCACTCCTCTTCCGCTGGGGAAGCTGCTGTGGAGACACACGGAGCTGAGATCAGAGACAGTGACATCAGTGTGAATGAGTTCATTCTGTGGACAGAGTCAGTACCTTACACCCCCCCCCCCCCCCACTGAGTGACAGCATAACCTTAAAATAGGTAGGGACATAGTGGATTAAGAATAAATGACAGTCCAGCACATTTTGTTTCTGTGTTGTGGCACATCTGCATTTTATTTTTGCAACATTAGTATGAACTGAAGCCAGTCAACAAGCTACGGCGCTGTTGATAACATAGCGTTGCCTTAATGTGAACCACAAGCAGCTGACCACAGTTGTCTAATCACAGGATAAAAGCAAAACGGGGCCAATATGCAAGCGCTCCGACCTGGAGGCATAACCTTCAGCTCAGAACGCTTAATACAGTGAAATTGTGTTTGCGCGTTCCCAGCAGTCCTAATGCTTTTTAATCCATTACAGTGATCAGAAAACCACTTGTGCGGAACAAAGAATCCCCCTCATCGACCTGCTTTGTGCTGAAGGAAAAGAATTACTGTAAATCAAGTCTTGGCACGAAATATATTTTGTTCTGTTGTGTTTCAGTCATGCTAGCAGGACTATGAGGCTAAAATGCTTATCAGAATCAGCTTTATAAGTGTGTGTACACATAGAAGGAATATGACTTAATATGTAAGTAGAAATACAGCTAAAAGACAAGGACAGCAGCTGAACAATTTCCCAGAGCTCCAGGTGGCATCTTCAGAGCAGAACATCCTCATACTTGGAATGAGCACATCTTTTTTTAATTAAAAATATAAATAGTATTTAAAACACCTTTCACGATGAAGGTTTGATAACTGAAGAGCCGATCTGGACTTTGTTTTATTGATGTAACTTCAATCGAGGATGTTCGAGTTCCTTTTAATACATATTTTTAGTAAATTGTCATAAACGTCTGTCTGACACATTTCCTATGCAGGAGAGACCGTTGAAGAACAGAAGAAGAAGATGCAGCCCATGAACATCGCACAGCCGTCAACAAATGTCATAGTGCAGCCATCACAGGTGAGCTGGTTGAGGTTTTCAGTTTATGATAGAAAGTTGCTTCTGTGGCATTGTAATCAGCATTGTGGAACTCAATAATCGGAGCAATAAGAGGAAGGAAGCATCATTTTCATAGCAGGAAGCGGTCTGGAAGTCTTGTTTTTTTCCATATAAACCCTTTTAGTGCCACAGCATTAGCTGGAGGCGAACACGAATCACCCCAGAGTAGTAGGCTACTTCACTTACCGAAAATGTCATCTTGCTGTGTGCCACAATCAAAGGAGTAATGGCTCCAAATAGAAATTTTCTCCGATACCAGCAGCCACTGCCAGTAAGGAAAATCAGCAACAAAGACAACTTACATTACACGTTGGCTAACTTCATTAGCTAGTTGTATGGACAGAGGTAAAACATGGAGATAACTGTAGATGTGTTGTCTCCCTTTCTACAATTGCAATAGATAAATGGCAACTGCAGCTTCAACAGCGGGAACAGTGAGAAGGCACAGATAGTGTGTCAGGTGTGTGTGTGTCTGTCGGATCGTCCATCCACTGAGTGAGCGTGTACGCGTCGGCCAATCTGGTCCCACTGGTCAATGTTAACGTTTTCAAGCAACACAGCCATTGTTAAAAAAACAAGCATTTGCTAGCTAACGTTAACTAATGTAATCAGGCAATTATTCTGCCTCCACCTAAGCTCCGCCCACAAAAAAACCCCCAACTTGTTTATGTTTACTAACAGACAAGGGGTCTATAGTGAGTGATTTGGCTTCGAGACCAGTAGCTGTGAGCATCCCAGCTGGCCTTGTCCTGTATGGTTCATACAGAACAGTCTCCACTGCTGTGATGCCGACAGGTGCTGGGGGCCCCGGCGGAGCCTGTGTGCCAAAATGTGCCACTACCATTCACCACGCGGACCTTCAAACTGAGCTGAGACAGAAGCCTCCAGAGAGCTCTGCTGCCTTTCTATTTGTTGCTACATCAGTGAGCCTTACTACTTTAGTGTGAAATGCTTAGTTTCTAAGTAAGGACTCTTTTGCAGGCTGTGTGTGTGTGTGTGTGTGTGTGGATACGTTTGGTCCATATGGCATCCTGGAGCTGCCACATGTCACACAGTTAGTGAGTGGCTCATTCCTCCAACTTTAATCGCACGGTGCAACAGGAAGCACTGAGATGCAGCAACATTATAATCTCACTCCGAAGTCTACATGTCCCAACACACACACTTAAACATGAGGCTGTAGCAGTAACTAACAGCGGGGGGCTTATCCAGGTAAAAGAATGTCCAGATGTAGATTTAAGCTAAACTACAGCCTGTGGTTGCAGCCAGCTGCAAGAACAGCATACTGACACTGCTGCTTTACAGTTTTACAACCAATAACCCCTCTAAACTACGGTAAATGAAAAACTACATTATTGTAATTGCCTTCCAAAACGACCCATATAAGTGTTCTGATCCTGTCGGCAGGACAACATTGTTTTGTCAGTCACACACTGTGTTGACTCTAGGAAGATTTGTGGCCAGATTCACGACAGCAATAAGGACGTCTCCTGTATGTTGAGGTGAACTAACTAACCTCACTCATGTTAAAAAGTGATCTACCAGGAATGTCTGCACTTATTTGATTAGCCAAAGCAGTGCATTGCTGGATGATGTTTCGTTGCGCTGTGGTTTGATAGTAGTTTATCAAAGTCAGATCCAGTGTGGAATGAACCTATCAAATCTGAATGCATTCAAATCCCTAAATCTTATTAGGTTTACCTTTGAACATTTGCACAATAGTTATACTACTGTCTGCTGCATATACAGTATCTGATCTTTGTGTATACACAGTGTACACTATGTACACACTGTATTCATCATATTGTAAAATAAGCACAATCAGATGTCCCGGCAACATACACCAGGGTAGTAGACTAATCGAGTGGACCCAACCTTAGGATATCGGACCTCGAGAGCTACCATGGTGTTTTGCTGGATTAACAAAGGTGGATGTTACGCTGTTGCGTTAGCTACATACTTCTGAGCTGTTCCGCGTCGTCTCTACGTTTTTGTAGAATTTAGTTGTAATAGGTAGCTAGGCCGGCAGCGGAGTCTTCGTTGCTGCAAACAACCAATAACCAGAAACAGACTGCTAAATGGTGGCGATGTCTGGGCGGTTCTATTCATAATCCTCCCTCGACTCTGGCTGCTTAAAGTAGAGATAGTGAGTTTATTGCATTTGGGGAGATTTGTATATCGCAGCAGCACATATAGGGGAAACACTGCTGACATTAAATCTGTGTCTCCTTTCCCTCACAGTTGTCCTGTACAGTTCCAGCTCAACCCACCGACACAAAGCACCCTCTGGTTTTCCATACCACAGCGCCAATAGCAGGGACCTCGGCAGTGGACGCTGCTTCGACTCTCCCAGATCTCCTCTGGGATATCCCCTTCACATTGGCTCCTCACGTCCTGGCCATGCAGGCAGGGTTTCCCATTCCTGATGTGCTGCTGTCCCGGGACATAAACTACAACCTGGCTAGTTTTCAGTATGACTTCACTTTGGAGAACTCTGTGCTTCAGAACGCCTAGTCTGTTTGCATTTGAATATCAGGACTGTCATCAGGAGTTCACAATGTGGGGAACTTGGTTGATTGTAGGTTATGTGAAAGGTTCCAGCCCGACAGCATATTGATGGAGCAAATGTGATTCTGTAGCATCATTATTATTAGTAGTAAGTAAAACCTCAGTAAAATGACAGAAAACATAAAATATGAAACTTAGGTTTGTAGCTTTAGGAACTGAAAGGACATGTGGTTCACTTGCTCCTTGTTGTGTTCCTCTCAGCATGAACAGGGGAAGGGTACCTGCTGTTTACTCTGGGCCTGGTTAGGATTGGTTAAGGCATCATGACTGTCATGCCCTGCACACTGCAGATACAGTGTGTTATAATGCTGTTGTCTAACTTAACAGGATAATTATGGTTTATTACACCTTGGTTTTCTATCAGTTATAGGGTTGAACACATCAAGAAAATTGGCTCAGATCTGGGAACACTGCTACAAAAACATCAGATTTTGGTATCAGTTGGTATTAAGCGCTCATTACCCAGGTGCACTAGGTCAAAGTCAATAAACTACTGGGTGGTTTACAGTGGACAGTGTGGGAAACGGGTTTTCCATTTGCTTTTGTTTTCTCTTCCAAATAAATTTGACTAATCTGATTACTAGAACACTTTTACAATATTACCAAAATGTAGTGGTCCACTTAAATGTATCATCATAGATAAAAATTAATATATATATAAAAATTCTCACCATTCATTTTGATTTCTTGTGATGAATAATAAAATTGGCTCCATATATTAGACATTCCTCACCAAAACGAACAAGTATTTAATAAGGAAAAATGCAATCGCCGTATATTAGACAGGAAAACATGTATCTATTTAATAAGAAAAGTTTGAATCTTCTATTTCCTAACTAGTAAAGCCAAACATAACAATATGTTATTTAAATCCTAGAAACTGCTTCGACATATATAGCCGCATTCTCGCACATCGCGTTTCTGTTACGACTCAGGCAGTGACAGGTAGTCAAGCATAAATGTAGATTAAGGTCTCCGGTCCAGTCTCAAATTTGGCAGTACCCGTCAGGTGCAGTCGGACTGGGTCCTAAAGACCCGGATACGTTTTATATAGATTCAGGTCTCAGTGTTTGGGTCTACTGACTGCTCGTGTTTCATGCCTCGTTTTATCCAGATCTCAGCAGTTAACTCGAGAGTGCAATCCTTTTTATTATAGATATGAATAGTAGCCAAAAATACGAGCAGGGTTGTACAGAATTATCCTTTTAGTGTAGGTTGATATTTTATTGCATTGGTTTAAATAGTCCTTGTGCTGTGAGCTATCTATCATTTGTAAAGTGTAATGGTACGAAAGAAAAGACATTTTGTCAGGTCATTTGAAGACGTGGAAGCTAGTTGATGAAGCAATAAATCTGATTGATGTGCGTAGTACTTGGGACAAGAAATTGATGCCGGGTCTTTTGAGTCATCTATGTACAAACTGCAACATGTGGAGAATGTTGACTACAGATCTTAAGGAATAATTTAATTTGATGCCAATATATTTGACATTATATGTAGCAAAAACAGTTCCTTCCACAATTAATGTTTTGGCTATTTTAAAGCGCTTGCCACCATGTTAGCGATTAGTGCAGGTTAGACGTACACTATGCTGAGCTCAGTGTTTCCTACCGGGCTTTGTTAGCGCCCAGCCTCGATTTCCTATCATGCTGGTTGCTACTCGAGTCTCGGACGTTATTTGACTTTCGCTTTTTGTTTGAGAATGTATGGTCTTTGCATAAATCACAAAGAAATATAGGGGGTTTCACTTCTGCATTCATTCATCATCTGTAGTTCTTGATTGCGTCAATGTGTGTGTGCGTCCTAGTTTGAATTATGCTCTGAACAGATCACGTTGCGTTGACTCAATTGACTTTTGAGTTCTTTTGTAAACATAAGCTTTTAAAGCAAGCATAGCATTTTTGCTGAGGAGAAGACACACATTTGCATAGAGTCACACATTTACCCAGGAATTAACCAAATGCCTAATTTGTACCTTTGATTGTTTGTACATGATCAAATTTGGTCTCTTCAACCTGCTGTGCCTTTTAATATACCTCCTACTTCAATGTACCTTTTGAAATTGTATTTTAGAAGCAAACACGTGGCCATCTAAAACCTTCCTCTTAACCCATCTTATTCCCTGAGTTCAGGTCTGTTGATGCTGGTATTGTGTTCAGTTGGCTGTGACTCTGGATGGCATCTTACTTTCCAAATAAATTTGAAGAGATTTGTCTAATTTGTGTTTTGTCGTCGGTTATGATCACATTCAATAATTTCGTTACCTGTTTAGGATTGATTATTAGAAATAACATCCAAACATTCATTATCTTTGGTAATTTTACTAAATTTGGTGAAGGGTGCAGAGTTTAGAACTTGGACTTGACAGCCTTCATTTGTGACTTGATAGGCTTAGTATGATTGCTTTTTCAGAGTGTAGTGTGGTCGCCCTGTAACCCCAGGGTTGGTGGTTTGATCCCAGCTCCTTCAGTCCACATGTCCAAGTGTCCCTGGGCAAGACACTGAACCCCAAGTTGCCCTTGGTGGAGGCCAGCATGGCAACTGTGTCCCCATCGGTGTGTGAATGTGCGTGTAAATTAGTCTACTGTTGAACTACGGTTGAAAAGCGCCATATAAGTAAGAGTCCACCTGTCGTGATCTGGGACTCGCTAGACTTGACTTGGGACACCACGTTATCCTTGAATCCTTGATTTGCGACTTGATCGTCTTCATGCGAGACTTCTTTTGGTCGTCGCAGCTATGCCTTGGGATTTACTTTTGGTTTGCTAAACAATGACGTCATCCCACCTCCGGAATGTGACCCGTCCTTGTTTTTCTTCGCTCGGAATGAAGAACAGAAAATGAGTTCTGATAATGTTATAGGCTAATGTTCGGATGCACAACTGTCAATTTTAACACACTACTGTCTTGTACAGTTCCGACTTTGCTTTTTGGGAATGTTAATTGAAAATTCTCTGTAAAAAAAAAAGAAAAGAAAGATGAGGGTCATAGAAAGGTATTGTTTATGTTCTGCTAAATGTAATTGATAAAATGTCACTAGTTTCTGTCCACTTAACGTGTTGCCTGTAAATATCCTCCTGAGACCCAGCCTGTTCACGTATGTCCTCTGTCGTGGACGTTGGGTTTTTGGTCTGTATCTGTTGACTCATTGGAGCGGCCCTGCTAAATGTGCTAAACAGAGGACACCCTGGCATTTCCAAAGATATCTCATGTGTTTGGGTGGAACAAAAAAAACCCAAAAGTTAAAGTGGAAGCAGCTTTTTCTCCTCGGGCTCTCAGGAGGACATGACTCAGTTTTTACACAGGATCATAATGTCATATGCTGTTTAAACAGCTCATGACCCTCATGCAGCGCTCGCCAACCAATAGCAGGCCCTGAAATCACTTCTGGGTAACCTGCCGCGCATTGCTATTGGCTAAAGCCTCCATACATCCAATGAACAGCCCCCTGGCACATCCAGGAAGTGGTCGCAGTGATTTGCCCCCCCCCCACCACGGGTCCCACCTCTGCTGTAGTTGCGTGAAACACAACTAGGACCAATTAGATTTAGCACCGCGCTAATAGCGGATTTCAGGCAGAAAGTTAGCACCACAGCTTGTGTTTGTGAGCCGTTAACCCCGCAGAAGAGACTTGTCTGGGGGGCCGGACGTCAACTTGAGGAGCTTTGGCCGCAGAAGCAGAAGCCCGTTGAAGTTTGACGGCGAGAAACAGAAACGGCACATGTTGCGTTGTGAGCCGTTTGCCAGGACACTTGTACTTTTTAACCACTCAAGAGTGTCGCAGAATCAACTGAACGTGGGCCGATCATGTCGGCGTCATCATCATCATCAGCATCATCAGCAGCAGCAGCAGCAGCAGCAAGCGGCTCCCCACCAGCCGCCTGCTCCACCTGCACCAGCAACGCCGCCGCGGTCCGGCTGCAGCCGGTCCGCGCCACGGTGCCGTACCAGCTTTTGCGTGGAAATCAGCACAGCCCAACCCGCTCCGCTTCCTCCGCCTCCTCCTCCTCCTCAGTAGCCGGGAGCAACAACACAGGACCGACGACGTCCCGTTGCTCCAGTCCCGCCAACCCGGGTGGAAGCGGCTCGGACGGCAGGCTGGTCCCCAGGCAGAGGCTTTCACCGCCGGACAGCAGGAGCCCACCAGACCCCTCTCCATTCTCGCCCGTTTCCAACGGTAATCTCGGCCTTTTTTTATTTATTTGTTTATTTTTTAAAGTAAATTAAGTTCTCTTTAATGCACCCATCACCGTTCAGATAGCTTGGTGCTAACTCATGCTATGTGTCATTCTGCCCAGCGTGGGGGCGGCCGTCACGCCAGGCCGCCTTGAGAAACGTGACGACTGAACGGTTTCGGCGTTGAATGAACACGATGCGTGCGTTAAAAAATGCAAGGCGACACCTTCCCCGAACACCGACGCGCTCCTCGTGTGTTCGGCGTACGCACCAGGTCCACACAATCCAACACGCACACAAAAAACTTGGAATAAAATGTCCACTTTAACCCCCCCCCCCCGTAGCCATTCACCGCCAGGCGCCACGTTGTGTTGTGCTGAGAGAAGCTAATAGAAATGGGCGACGAGGCACAAAACATCACACTTAAACGCAGCTTTTGCACATGACGTGCACGCCGAATCGTAAAGCGGACTGTCGTTGTCCAGAGAAACGCTGTGGGGTTTGCTGAAGGCCTGTGACGTTGTAACCTCACCAATAAACAAGCCAGGCCGCGGAAAACGGTCAGGGTTTCCGCGGCGAGGGTCAATTCGGTGCAACTACGGCCGAACTGCACTGTTCCGCGGCGAGATGCTAGGCTAGGTGGCTAGCCTGCCAATCGGGCCATAAACACGTCAGAGATCCGCTCCTTCGTGCTACAAAGCATCAGTAGTGGTACATGTATAACTACACTTCCACCATGTTCCAGTTTCCCTCACACTGTCGGCATTCGCAGCGCAGTTCGGGCTGTCCGGGTGTATTATTAGTGATCTTGGTCGGGAGTGATGTGACGTCAGCCGATGTGCGGGCTTTGCATTTACAGTGGCGTTATCCCTGCTGCGGTGAGGGGAACATGTCGGGACACGGGCGGCCGCTGTAGTGACGATCACCGTGATCCTACACGGTCGATGAGCTCGGGTCTCCGCAGTCTGCGGTGGCCGCGGCTGTCGGGTTGTTTACCGTCGGTGAAGCGGAAAGAGAGGACGATGTCGTCAGCCCGGCAGGTTCTGTGGCTCCTATGGCAACATCGGGGCCTAGCAGTCCGCGGGACATCAACAGAGCCCTGTGGGCGAGCGGGCCGGCGTCTGCAACTGCGTGCACGTCACACGGAGAGCTACGTCTGGCAGACATGAAGCAGCAGGAAGACGGATGCAGTGTCACCGTGAAAACCCCGAAAATGTCCAGTCCAGCAGCGTGTGTCATGGCCACTACGTTGCTGCTACACATTTGTGTGACGAGCTGTTGCTTTCGGTCTGCTCAGGGACTAAGATATTGCAGGCTATTATATGCACTTGACTTTGCATCTTTCCAGTATTCGCTGTCGTTGCCGTAGCAACGGCACGAGCAGGGCATTTTTGGCCGGGGTGGCCAAAGGTGGGGGCGTGCATCAGGCCGGGGTGGCACCGAGCATGGTGTTCTGGGACCCCTGCCGATAGACATGCTACAGAGATGGCTAACGTTTTATTTGGATGACCTCTTGCCAAACGATGACCGTGGTCACGTGACGCCGAGGGAAGGCAGCTCGTGCCATCGCACTCTGACACGTTGCGCAGACGGACAGATCCACCAACGTTACTGCTGCTATGGACATTTGAGTGTATTTAAATATTGTTATGGTCGTTAGTATCCTCACCTTCTTAGTTGGTGCAACATTTAAAGCGTCAACAATGAGTGTTTTATATATTTACAGTGGATGAAATGACTGTGTAATGTGGCAGGTGTCCCTTGTTGATGAACCCACAGAGAATTATCGCCAACGCTGCAGTTCCCCTCAGCTCCACGGAACATTTTGGCATCTTTTAGCAAATTGTTTTGGTTTGACGGCCCACAAACTGCACTATCATCAAGCTTGTTTTCAGCAAAAAGGCTCTGGTAAACATGGAGCAGGTTCCATTCCGGTTTCCACACCGATAGACTGTTCGGGGCATTTCAACCAAAGATACATTGGTTCGGAACCCGAAAATTTGGTTCCCAGCTGGAACCAAAAACTAGCAGGTTTTCCTTGATCTGAAGCGAGAACTGTGATGTCATCAGTGGGCGTGTCATATTCCACGGGTTGGAAAGAGAAGCTGGAGAAGGCAACGGCAGTCTATGGTCTATTATGGTAACAGTCTTCTTATAAGTGCGTTCGTATAAATATCTTGAATAACAGAACAAACGCTTGCAGGTAAATCACTGTGATCCGCCATCTTGCTCCTGTTGTTTACTTCCGCTGTGCGAAGCCCTCCATTGATGCCAACCAAGGTTCCAAGAATCCTGAATGGAACCGGCACAAGAACCGGAGCTAATTTGGTGGTAAAGGGGCAAGAGTGGAGTATTTGGCAGCTTCTCCCAAGAGATGGTGGAGATCCAGGGTATCCGCAGGGTTTTAAAAAGTATTGAAAGGTATTAAATCAGTTTAGCAAAAATTAAGACCCATGGCAAGTATTAAAACATCATAATCTGCATTTTACAGGGTATTATTTTTTTGGAACATAGGTTTCGACCGACTGCCTATGATTCCATATCATTTATGGCCAATGTTGTGTTTCTTAGGCCAAATGGAAACGTTTGTTAATGCAAGTATGTGACTATGGTTAGTTTTTAATAAACCTTGCCTTTGGGTTAGTTACTACTTGATTCTCGAGTTTTCTGAATTAGATCAAACTAAATGTGCTGGTATAGACTGTAAATGTAAGGTGTGTTGCTGATAACCAGTTGCAAATTGTGGCTTTGCAGTCTTAAAAATATGTTTAAAAGGCCTTTTTAAACAGGTCTGGAATTTTAACTTAAGGATTTGTGTGTACAGCCTGAGAGCCAACCTGAGCTAAAAGGAGAGTGAATATTGGACTTACGTTTGTTAATCCACAAACAAGACTCCAAACTAATTCTAATGTTGCTCTGCTGGATGTGTAAAAAGGCAATTGTTGCTAACACGTTAGCCATAATAACAATGTATGAGGTGATGGCGCTGCTTTTGTTGCGTCCGAGTGGACAGCAAATCCACTTAATTCAGTTTTAAAAACTTTCATCTTGGATCAAAAACGGCTTCTACTAGCAAAGTTGAAATCCACCAATACACACAACATTGTCTTTTAGACTAATGCAGGGTTGGACAAATGGTATAAATGCTTTCCAAATGAATATGTAGATTAAGAGCAGGCGGTAAGGCACTAAGGGAAGCTGGGACATAAGAGTACGCAGGTTTTCCTTCCAGCCAAAGACCACAGCAGGTGATGGTGAGTCCATTAATTGGCAACGTCCTCAGCTAGAGGGGAACTATCAGTGAAAGTACCTGCTGTGGTGTTGGTTGGAGTAATGACCTGCATTCACGTCGCCCTCTTCGGTGCATGGTTAGGGATGTAAGCAAATAGGAATACATTATTTGGATATGAGCAGATAATGTACTGTGAACAGCTGCCAACGGTATTCACGTTTGTGTAGCAATATATTAATTAAATGTTTTCCCCTAAGTCGACCTGTCACCCGATTTTTGGTCTGAAGCGGGAACACGTCGCAGACACACAGTGCAACAATCAGTTTTCCAGTGATTTCAGTCTCGAACGAGTATAAATCATGGCTTTTCACAGTGCAGGTTTGCCAAAATGTAAAAAAAAAAAACCCAGCGGTATAACTAGAAGTTCAGTAGTCAAACACTTGGAAAGGTTAATCCTCAAGAACCTTGTGATTAAGATCGCCAGGTTTCAGGATGGAGCTGGCTGGTGTTGCACAGCTGATGCTGAAGACCAAATAATCTTGCTATGTAAATACGTGCAAAATGGCCTGCAATTATTACTCTATTGCCAGAAGATGAATTGGCAGCTATTTTGATGAGAAATTTAATGTTAAATTAAGTTTATTTTTTTATTTTGTTGATTTGTTTTTTTAAAGCAAAAATATTAATTCCAGCTTCTCAAAACTTGCTCTCCTCTGATAGGAAACAGAATATTAATTTTATTTTTTTGGCTTTTGGACTGTCACCCTGGCGTCTGGGAAACTTTTCATACACCTTTCACAAATTTTTTTTCCTTTCATATTTTATTGACAATGAAAAAAAAAAAAAATGTGTGTACTTTGTAAGCATCTAAACTATATAAAGAGAATAAATGAAAGTAGAAACAGAAAACATCTGGTGTAGGCCCTGCACCCACACTCAATGTAAATCTGAATATTTTATCTTTGTTACATAAAGCAGCAGCTACAGACCGTAGCTTTATATTACACACCTATGAAATAGGTACTGAAGCAGTTTTGCTCCAGTTTAAACTAATGCAAGCTGCAAACGTTTGCATGCTGCAAAGTTGCAGCTTTATTAAATGTTACTCAAATTGGCTCCTGCAAAGTCCTGTTCACACCAGAAGGCGGAACAGAGAAGTTCATCGGCGTCTCCTCGCACAAACGGCTATGCTACAAGCTTGGTGACACCGTGGCTAATCACGAGGCTAGTTGGCAAACTACTGTAGCCGGCAAGCTGACATCATCTCGATCGCCCCAGCTCTCGTAGCTGGCGCGCCTGTCGACTGTCACTTACTGCTTGCTGTTATGCTAACGGTGCAGATTTGCTTGTCAAAGTATTGATTTATGGATTGTGTTGCTGAGAAGAAAGGATAATGTTTTTGCGCTTTTAACAGCTCACCTTATTATGAACCCGTCACTGCCACTTATTGTGTACGGGTGACAAGATCAAGAGAAAGACGGTGTAATATTGTGTGACGTACATATAGAAATGAGATGCTAAACCTGTGAAATGGTTCTTTTAGTAGAACCTTCTGAATAATGCATGAGTCCCTGGTGGGAGTGTCTCTGTGCGGTTTGAGATGGTCATCTGACCCAGAGTCATGCTGGATGACCTTGTTATCCCACAAAGGTTTTCAGCACGAACTAAATGTAAGAATGAACTCTTGAGTCACGCCGTGGAGATCCACAGGAAAGAAACCTTTATTAAAACTTTCTCAAATCACAACTCTAACCTTTTGAACATTCTATAGGCTCCGACACATTATACGCTTCTCTGTAACATATCTGTATATAAAAGTAACTGGGTATCTGAGTCAAATCAAATCAAATTTTATTTATATAGCGCTATATCATAAAGTTATCTCATAGCACTTGTAAATATAGAGCAAGTTCAAGCCAACTCTATATCTACAGACCCAACAATTCCACCATG
>JAVQJF010031714.1:0-12524 GCA_036023855.1 Gadopsis marmoratus
TGTGCAACAAAATATTAAGTTACGGGTACCATAATTTTTGTCCCGGCCAGTTTCATTAGTTTGTTTTTTAAAATGATTCTGTTGAACCAAAATTCAAAAGCAATGTCTGATTTTCATTAATTGATTTTCAGTAAATTTTTATTTACTTATTACTTTTGTCAGTTTCAAGTTATTTCAGTGATCATTGTGGGTTTTTCCTTTTTTAACGGAAGGGTACCAACAATTTTGTCCACGTTGTGTACCTATTCCAGGTTATGCTTTTACTATTTTGTCCACAGTCAATAAAATAAAATAAGTAATCTATAAAACTGAAGGTGTACAATGCTGGCTCTGTGAAAAAGCCACAAAGCCAGTAAACGTCAAACCTCAGTGAAAGCCTGTTTTGTGTTTCAGGCCTGCCAACAGGAAACAGGTAGCACTTAAAGCTGTGACCATGGCAATACCAGACTAATGTTATGAGAAAGTTGTTGCTATGGCAAGCATCCTGTGTTTAAAGATGAGTGCAGTCCATTATTGGTGAGGGGGAGGGGTTGCCATGGGGACCAGGTACCATGATGAAGAACACAGTTAGACATATATAGGCTTGCCAGTAGAGCAGCCTTTGATTAGAAGTGCAAAGCCTGCCACCAGTGAAAACCTGCCATCATTTAGGCTTGATTACACACCTACTGTAAAAAGATTTTAAATGGAGAGGTTTTGAGTGTGTAAACTGAAAAAGACACAGTGGTATTTTCAGCATTACAATTGTTAGAGCCTGTTTTGCAATACCACCTTTAGGTGAAAGGTTAGTAAAATGAATATAAGTGCAAATGGCGTTTGCTGCCCCAGCCGGGTTAATAGAATCAGGTGCAGAGGGTAGCTGGAAGTTCTCAACTGCAAGCAACTTCAACAAAGAAACTAGAAAATATAAAGAAATTAGTTATTGCACAGTGGCTTAATAAAAACAATGGAAGATCCAATAATTGGTGTACTTCCCCTTTCACCTTACTAGTTCCCTTACTATTGATATATCAATGATACACTAAATGGATTAGAATGATTAACTACAGTGATTCTTTTTTTATTAAAATTCAAACCCTATGGAACACCTTCATGTGTCACTGGTTTGCCTCATATCTGCGATTTAACTCAAACCCCTTTTTATTCAATTCAATTCAATTCAGTTTTATTTATATAGCGCTATATCATAACAGTTATCTCATAGCACTTGTTAATATAGCGAAAGCCTAAACCAACTCTATATGTACAGACCCAACAATTCCACCATGAGCAGCGCTAAGAGACAGTGTCAAGGAAATTGCCTTTTTTATGCAACATGGAAGAATACATTTTTTTTTAAAAAAGGGATAGTAATCACGTTCTTTCATCACAATCCATTGAATAACGATTCCTGTATAACTCTATTTATCTGCAATTGACTTTGTGAAACAGTTAAAAAAGATTTTAGGCAGTTCGTGCCTGAGGTCCGCTTTGTTAAAGAACAACGAGCAGGGAGTCTGGCTGTTTGTGCTCCATGGACGTGATCTGGTCAGCCAGGTGTAGTAACACGCAACTATGGGATGTTAAACACGACCACAATAAATAAAAGAGGAATAAAAGTCTCACACACACCAAGTTGACCGTCACATTATTTGGACACATCATCCTTAGTTCTAACTGCTTGCTGCACACACACCTACACACACACTTGTGTACCTTGGTCAAGGTTAATGGTGTCTGATCTGTCTTCTTTCAGCAGGACACATTTTCCCACCTGAAAATGCTAAATGGACTTTACTTATATAGTGCCTTTCAATAACGCCGCTCAGTAACAGTAACTCTAATTCACTCATTCACAGTGATGGTGACGCAGCTGCCATGCTGGCCTCCACCAGCGGCAACTTAGGGTTCAGTGTCTTGTCTGATGCAAAGCATTCAGTACTCTTTAAAGCAATAGGCTCTTAGTGCTATAGATTAACTTTTACAATATTAAGCTGTTAGTCGTACCCTCCTACATTGTGATGCATTGTATTCAAACAATTTTATACAGCCATCCATAAACATTATGTATTCTCTCTCACATACATGCTTATATAGTAATCAACACATGAAACTGAAAAAATATAAGGTGTAAAAAGTCAAAACGTCAGCCATCCAGTCGTATACATTTTAGGAGATATCTGTCTCAGCAATGCAAAACATCATGCCATTCTATTGGTCTAGAAGAGTCTAAAATATTGTGTAGATTTGTGATTTGTTCTCCCTGATTGGACCAAGATAGATCTCTGAATCTATGTTATATTTAGCATTTGCCCTGTTGCTTGAAGGTATGTGTTGAACGCGACCACTACCGCTTGTGTTCAGAGCTAGCGATACAGCTCATTCAACAATGCACACAATGATGTTTGGACATCACCACGTAAAACCACAATAAACTGGCACCTGATGGCAAGTTCTTTGTGCAGTAGTTTACAGCATTGTTATGTTTATGCATTAGCAGCTGTGGGACGTCCTCTATACTATCCAGAGGGATGTCTCGAAAGTAACTGTCTGTTGGATCATCAAAGGTCAGCTATACAGATTCCTGACAACCTTCATCATCATGAAGAGATTACTGGTCCTCCTTGATTCAATCATATCTTCCATATCTTGTGTATCATTGTCCTAAATTATATCATGTTCACGATTGTATTGAAAGATGTCATCATCTATTAAATCAGTAATCATCTCATTCTGAAGATCTTTCCTGTGCAACAATAAATTCCGTCTTTCTAGGATATAATTTGATGGTAGTAGACAAAACTGTGCAGCAAGATCTCTAAGGGCCTGTGTCCACATTACTTCCTGGGACGGTGCTGGGTGAGCGCTGGGATGAGGCGCTTATGCAGTGGAAGAAAAACATGCCGCACGTGGGTTTTGTTTCAGCAATAACTAAACGCTACGTTAAGGGGTGACTACACAGCTAACAGACAGACAGACAGACACGGCCACAACAACAAGTTTCTCCTCCATTTTCTTGGTTACCAGGGTAATGATCCCCAGCTCATGTATGATTGGGTGCTGCGGGGGGGGGGGGAGCACTTCTCATTGGGAGCAATTTAACAAAAGAATTTACTGATTTAGTTGCTTAGTGCCATGATGATAGCCATAATATTTAGTACACAACCAGTAACCGATGTGGTGTACTTCTGAATAACCAAAAGCCTTTTTGTTTGAAATCATTTGCAAACACAGCTAGAGATGCCTCATGCTGCTGGAGCCTCCCATCAACTTCTTCCCATTGAGTGAATGGTTTCCTTATTGGCACATAGCCTCTTCACTGGTCACTGAATTAGCAAAAGCATATGTTAAGTTTGTCATAGAAGACAAGATGATGTTCCTTGCTCACCAGATAACACGTTACAGCCTCATGATTTGTGATGCTTCATGTTCTGGATGTTGTGATGCTATGAGATAACTGTTATGAGATAGTGCTATATAAATAAAATTGAATTGATGCAGTCCGTTCAATCAGGAGAGACATCAGTATGAGTGGACAAAAATGTATTGTCATGTTTGTCTTCTGACCACAAATGTGGCCTAATGTCTTAATGCAATAATAATGGTTTAAATTAATGTTTTTTGTGTTATAAGGCCTACAGGTTTAGTCACAGCTTAAAAACAAATACTAAATAATAATACATTAATATTTAGTCAGTCTTTGACCAGTTTGTCAAAGAAATAGCGTGGCAAACATGACCAATTATCAAATCGTCCATTTTATGTTTAAAATTCATTAGGTATTGAGTTGCTAATAAGATATTGTATATATCTGATATTCTTTGCTTTCATAGGCACTTGTGTTTTCAAATATAAATTTTATTCAATCCCCTTCCAGAGCTTTTTAATAGTACTCTAATGTGTATAGGATTGGAACACCTTTAGACATGGCATTGATTGGGCTTGATGTTGTTTTCTGAAGTGGTATCAATATTCCTCAATAAGCCACAGTCTGATACTGTAACAGGGAGAGCAGCGAGGGTAATGTGCTGTTAGGACAGAACTGCAGCAGATGCTGGACTCACTGAATGCTGGTTAGGGGCCATTTAGCACCAGAAGACCTGCTGCTCTAAACTGGTGACCCGACCCACCACTCACGCTGCGTCCACATATGTCTGTCCAGGCAAACACACACCAGAGGGCCGCGCATCAGTTCCTTGGACCTTCTTCTCACTCGCCGTACCTCCATTCTTTCGCTTTCCTCTGCAGCTTGCTGGCAACATACCAAATCACCTGGACTGTCAAAACAAGTTTTATTGGATAAAATCTCAAAGCACAACATATATTTATGGTAAAATATCATTTGATACTGAGGACATTTACAGAAATATGTATAAAGGCTCCATTTTTCAATAAACATTTACATCAGTTTACAAAAGCAATTCAGGCGAAGGATTCAAGACAATGCTGATAGATGATGTGAAATATGTACACGTGAAAGAATTAAGAAAGAATTCTTTTAGAATTAAAACACATCTTCAGCATGCTTGTGTGGGCGAATAAAGAATGCATTTAAAATGATCCCAGCTATTATATTTGGCACTGCAAGCCAAACATCCGTCATGTAAATATCTTGTATTGCTCCTCGTGAAAGTCAAATAAACAGAGACAAATACAAACAGAAAGTTATCACTGAAGAAGACAGCTCTTCATTCATGACTCACAAATATAGATGACAGCAAAGTGCTCCCTTTCAAAAATGACGAAGAATTTCACATAGTAAACTGCATCACACATGCACTGTATGCTATAGGGATGGAGGGGCGTGCTCATGCAGCTGTGCAGACAAAAGGAACACCTCGACCATACAGTACATCCAATACCTACATCAGTGGATTTAGTCTGGTTTCTCTTCTGCAAACACACGTTCCATCACAGCTGGATACGTCCAGTCTTCGATACATTAAATGGATGATTTAGGCTTGATGTTGCACCGACTGACAATGTCATTACTGTAATTTCATTGCTGCAGTATCTGTGTGGGTGGGCCGTAGCCAGGATTTCAGAAATACTGAGGTCATGAACACACCACAACTCAGGCAACACATTTGATTTATTCAGTTATTTTCTGTGAAATGATTAACATGAAGGTCTACATGCTGTTTTTTAAAGTATTTTCCACACACAAGACTAAATGTCTGGTGGGGAAATACAGAATCATTTATTTGTCTGTTCATCTAAAAGTAGCCAAATTTAAATATAGTCAGACAACAAATACTGGACCCCGGTGTCCTAAACACTTGCTCCTGCCCGGGGAGGGCACTACAATCAGTCCAGCAACCTTACAGCCAGTTCTGCGCTCACAGAGTAAGTGGTCTGGTCATTTGCAGTCACCACATCTGGACTCATGAAGAAGAGACAGCCAATGCTAGAGTGACAGCCTCATTTAAATAATGCAGGAAAACCACAGCAGTGGTTAATCACTAACATGTAATGGGACTCACTGCTACATTTAGCAAGCTGGCCTAACTAGTTTGGAGTCCGCCCAAATGTTGAATGTTGTAGACTCCACTACATTGACTACTACATCACTAATGGTTGATGACTAACATCACGTTGACTATCAATGTTTGTGTACAGCAGTGGTTCCCAATCTGTTGTGTCTGATGTGGCCCCTCGGCCATATTATCCTTTATCAGACCCCCTTTGATAGAAGGGATGGCTTTATTGTATTGTTCAGAGGTACTTTTTTTTTTGTAGTTTAGGCCCAAGTTTGCTAAATATTATTTCTTTCTCCTAAACACAAATATGTGTATATATATATCATCAAATCATAATTTCTATTTTTCTCAAATTAGCTGAGCTTCATAATTTCTCCCGTACCCCCTGGTTACTGCAGACGTACCCCTTGGGGTACAAGTACTCCTTGTTGGGAAACACTGATTATACAGTATGACGTTATCCAGCGAGTAGTGTACCACAGAAATATACAGTGCATATCCTAGCTGGAGCCTTGTACACCGGTTCCACAATTATGTCAAAGTTTAATCCTCAAATAAAACAGTGGAATATTTGCACAGTAGCTGCAGTTTCATTATAGTTTATATGTAAATAAGAAAACTGTATTGAAAACAGTTAAGTGCTCACAGTTGGCACTAAATGCTTGATCACATTTTTAGTCTTGATTACTTACTTTTTGATCATGTTTGATCAGGAATTTCCAGAATCAGAATGTGCCCAAACAATTACTCACAACTAAACTCAGTTTGGTTACCTTTTGGTCTGTTTCTTCTGGTTAGGGCTCCTTTGTTCCAATGATGGTGAATCTTAATATGACAATTTACAATGATATTTTAGACAATATTATTCTTCCACCTTTGAGTCGGTTTCTGTTTGTCCTTTTCCTGTTTCAATGTGCACAAAGCAGCTCCATAAAGAAATGGTTTCCCCACTTTATTGTGGAAGAACTTGACTGCTCTGCACAGAGTCCTGACCTCAACCCCCTCCAACACCTTTGGGATGAACTGGAACCGTGTCACTCAACATCAGTGTTGCACCTCACTAATGCTCTTGTGGCTAAATGGGAGCAAATCAATGCAGCCAGGTTCCAACATCTGGTGGACTGAAACCAGGAGTGAGCAGGCGGTTTCAGCAGCACATTAATGCCCATGGTTTGGGAATGACATGATCAACTATCATACGTGGAGCATAGGCTGTCGATATACCTTTGGCCATGTGGTGCATTGTTTTTACTATATTTTAAACATCTGAGAGCATCTGAGAAATTTGGCTTATTTTGCTAAAGCAAATTAAAGATTGGTTTCTTCACAGTGCCATAGAGAATAAAAGCAAAAAGTAACATATTGGCACTGGTATCTCAAACATCTGATGGTAAACAGCCATGATGGTATGTGGTTTTGGTAATTCGGAGAAGAGCTACTGGCCCAAAAGACACGGACTGTTAACACAGGGATATGGGCACAAACAAAATTGAACATGTAAACTGAAGCAAAAACAAAATGTATATTTGTTCTAATGTACCAGTCTGCTGGTATGTGGGCCTGACGCTGGCCCTTTAAAGTAATCCGCATGTGAACCTGTGATATGGATATGATGCAGTTTGATTGATTGCATATCTGAAACTGATCAATTCTACACTTCGTCCATATGGAACCAGTGTAAACAGAATAAGTAAACTGGCTCGAATATGTTTAATTATGATTATTATCCTGTGTTTTCAGTAGAGAGTTCATAGTATAAATGCTGTTTTTCTTAAATAAATGTCAAATTTAAAGATATTAAATTATTATTTGCATAAATTACCAGATACCAAAAAATAGAAATTCTGGCACCAGTATGAGTGGAGACCCAGAGCCTGTGTTCTCCGTTCAGTCTGTTGTGCCTCTCCAGCAGCTCATTAACAGAATCTGGATTTTTCCCTGTTTTGTTCACTATTAGCAGCGCCCGACTACTAAACGAGAGTCTGTGGAGGAGGGAGTGTTGCATGAGTCTGCGGGTCCTCACAGCAGCAGGAACTGATATGATGTTCACGCCATGGTGTACCCGTAGCTCCCACAATGCAGCGCTACCAGCAGCCGGTCTCTCAGGACCTCCTGGCTCGGGTATTCTGGGAGTTTCAGCATGTTGATACTGCGGAGTAGAGAAAAAACAACAAGGTAGGTGGGTTGACATGGTCAAGCCGGTGGAACGCTGTGGTCACCACAGCTCATATATTGCTGCAGGAGGAGTGCTGACGTCTCATACGTATCCAAAAGAAAGACCTGCAGTGATGCGAATTACCTGTTGCACATTCCGCCATGCAGACACCTCTCCCTGTTTTCAAACTGTGCCTTCAAAGTACCAGGACACTACCCAGCGCCTGAAGAGACACACTGCCCTCTAGTGCTTAGTTATATTTCTCCCTAAGTTGTGGCTGTAGAGTGACTTGTACTGGGGTCTGTCTGTATATCGGTTTATTCACTCCTTAATCTTTAAGATGGTCGAGAGGAGAAAGAGAGGGGTCGTTAGAATGCTTAGTTTCTCCCAGTGAAGAATTTAACTACAGCTTTGGCAGTATTGTTGAAAAGCCTTGCCAAGTGACTTGGATGTATGGCACTGAACCAGGGCTGTACGACCATTCTGAGACAAGTGCAACTGTGAGCACGTTCGATCGCGTCAAGAAACAAAACAGTGCTGATTTAATATTCTTCATACTCCTGTCTTACTGTTCACAGAGAGTCAACTGTGAGAGAATCCAATCACTCAGTACAGTCCTTTGGATTTAGAGCAGTTTGAAAAGTGACAGAAACAGGAAACAACTGTAATGTGGATGCAGAACAGAATCAAGTGGTTTATCTTGGAGCCTGAAGGGTTTATGTTCCTTCAGAGATACTAACTGAGGTGTTTTATAAGATCCCTTGAACCTAAATGTTAGATTATTTGTAATTTGTTGTTTATTAATGAGGATTGCAATTTACAACAAACTTAAAATATTTGAGAGTAAATGTTCGGTATTTTACAGGTCCCATAGTTTCCGATTATTTCCTTAGAAAAAAATGATATGCAATTGTAAATTCATAGGAAGGTTTCTGGATTTGATGATGTAATTTCATTTTGTATGGAAAATGGAGACTGTGTTCAATCATTACCAATTCAAATAATTAATTCTAATCAACTACAACTGTAAGATACAGAGTATTTTAGTCCGTATATACAGCAGGTCAGCTGAACACGCAACACATTTTAAATTTGTTTACAGGCAAGCAGACAATTCTACAAATATGAAGAAAAATGTATTAATGGATATTACAAATATTATTATTATTAATATTAAATGGATCTTTAACAGTTTTCTCAGTAACCAAGATTTTAATAGTGTTTCTAAAGAAGCTCCTCTGGAAATGAACAAATTCTTATAAACTAACTCACAAGCGAATACGATGCATTTAATACCTAAATACACACTTCTTTTCACAAAACTACCTAGGAGTTTATTTATTGTTATTACATGGCAAAGACACATAGTAAAATATTATTATTATTATTATTATTATTATTATTATTATTATTATTATTATTATTATAAGTATCTGCATTGTCAGTGGGCAGTGTAAGTGTGTAACGTCTCTATTACTGATTGACAGCAGTGCAGCCTCTCCAGTCTGCTGAGAGAGGGGGAAGTGATGGTGGGCGGGGGAAGTGATGGTGGGCAGGGAAAGGCAAAAAAGAAAATGACTGAGTCAAAACACCCATGAGACCAAGGATAATAGAACATCTATCTCAAAAAGGACTTAAGACCAGACTCGCATACTACGAGCCTGAATCGAACTAAGTCAAGAAGAGACGGACTAAGAAATAGAGTAATTACCAGGTACTTGAGGTAGGCAGCAGGTTGGAGGTGTATGGCACTGCAGCAACTGTGAACTTCTGTAAACCACTGCCACCCATCAGGTAAGCAAAGCCACCATGAGGAACCCTGGAACTGATAGAGAAGGATACTTAATTACGATACACTTTCACACATTTTCCTATATCAGGACCCATCAGACAAACCTTCCAGTGACAAACTGAAGTAGAAGAACCCGCTCCTCCTGGGTCAGACTCTTCACCACCTCCCAGAACCACTGCAAAAAAACAAAACAAAGCAGACAGATTATCGGATGATGACCAGGAAGAGAACCGGAATCAGATAACCCCAAAGGTGAGGTGGATTTGTTTGTCTACAAAGATGTTGTTGCAGAGTGACGTGTATACAGTTCTCCTCAACCTGTGGTTGAGTAAAACAGGTCCTGGTGCTGAGCATTGTTGGGGACCATTAAACTATTTCTCTCTAATCACCGATCTCCTTCAACATCATCCTCATCATCTCTCTAAGGAAATTAGAATATTCCCTTTAAGTTGGGAACATTTAATCACATCATTGACCACAGATACTGCCCTCATATTTGAGTCGTGTCAAAAAACAGACAATGAAAGTGTGCAGGCAGATGTTTTACGATGCACCTGCCTGGGATCTATCCAGGTTCTGACACATTTTAGAATTCAGTTTAAAAATTAAGCAAAGCTTGATGAATAAAATACATCTGTGAACTCTGTCATGCCAATGTCACATATAGTGTAAAGATCCAACATATGGGCACATCTGGCTCTCAAACTGTACCTGAGGAGTCAGCAGGTGAGCTTGGGTTTTAATTGTTGTCACACTCTGAACTGAAAATGTGAAACATGGCAGCAGCATAGAAAGGAAGCTCCAAGACACTGAGGTATAAATGCCCAGTACAATTAATAGTTTAAAAAGTGTGGGACATTGTAAAATCTTATTATAGGCAGCTTGACTAGAGGAAAACAAAGGAAATCAGACAAAAAAAAGTGGGAGTTTAATATCGAGGAAGACAGTGAGCAAACTAAGCTAGCAGCTGAACTAGTGGAAGAGCCAACTGAGCTAACGGGAGAAGCAGCTAAGCTAAAGACAAAGTCGTCTACGCTAGGAGAGGAGAGACAAGCCCGAACCAAGTAGACACATGCAGGGCAGAGAAATGTGATATAGGAGTAATGGCTCTATCGGACCATTAAATATAACTTTAGGTCTGACGTAGTGCGGTCGTCCATTAACCCCAGGGTTGGTGGTTCGATCCCAGCTCCCGCTGTCCGCATGTCGAAGTGTCCCTGGGCAAGACACTGAACCCCGAGTTGGCCCCGAGGCCATTCGAATGTGGTGTGAATGTGTCCCCTAAGTGTCTGTTTGTCTGCCCTGCGATTGACTGGTGACCAGTCCAGGGTGTTTCCCTGCCTCTCGCCCAATGTTAGCTGGGATTGGCTCCTGCGACCCTTCGGGATAAGCAGTCTGGTTAATGAATGAATGAATGATTTGCAAAGATAAAACAAAGACGAGGCATATTTATGAAATCTATAAAACAAAAAAGGTTAAACATCCACTAGACCACATTTCTGTGGCTCTCATGTCCTCGACTCTTCAATAAACAGCTGACACTTTCACTGTTGTGTTGCGAAGTATTTGATTTGCCTTCGCCCTGAAAGGATCCGTGTTCTGACCCTGCGGCGGGTGTCTGACAGCCCCATCACCCCTCCTCCTGAACACAGTGTCCCTGATAAGCGCTCGCCTCAGACGTTCAGGTAGGAGAGCTGTGATCATTAATTGATAACACAGCGGCCCAGCATCCTGTTCAGAGGCGTGAGCCTCTGTGCTCAATGTCTGGAAAACAATTTGAAACAACCAGCTGTTCACTGCAGTGTCAAAACAAGGTCATGTGGCTGTAGCTCATAGTGGCATCGTTCCCACGCAAGCAGGGGAGTCTGCAGCAGAGCGCCTGGCCGCCCGGGGATCAATGATTTATCTGCCGAGGGGGAAGCACACAGGCAGCTAATGGAGCCGGTGTGCAGCTGCAGAGGATGGAGGGAGGAGGGCAGACAGACAGACAGACAGACAGACGGAGACAGCTGAAACAGGAGACTCACTTCTTCCACTATCCTGTGTGACGATGTTATTGTTCTGCGAGAGAGTGTATTAGGACAACAGACAGATGTGTGTGTGTGTGTGTCCATGCATTCGTTCGTACATGTGTGTCGTGTCTAGTTTAGGTTGGTTTGCACAGATTTGTGCACGTGTTTATAATAAACTAATAATCAGTGAAGATGTTCAAATCAATTTTGATAATTAATAATTTCTTAGGCAAAAAATCAAATCATTATTTTGTTTCAGCTTCTCAAATTCAAATTTTATACGCTTGTCTGCTTTACATAATTAAGTGGATATGTTTTGGTTCAGAACTGCTCTGAAGAGGTCGCCTTGACCTCTAATTGTGATGTCATTTTACACTATTTTCTGACATTTCCTCTGTCAAACGATTGACTGGGAAAATCATCAGCACGTTAATCAATAAAGAAAAGAATCGTTAGTTGCAGCCCCAAATCAGGGATATAATTATATGACTAAATGTCATCCAACTTTCATCTTGTTGGCTAAACCACGCAGACGCCCGCCTCCAGACAAGAAGTGAGGTGTTAAACTTGCATGTTGTCACAGGTGGGAACGCAAATAAACAGATTCAAATATTTGGAACAGGAGGTGTGGGACTTTTTAGCCAAGCTAGTAATGTAGTGTCTCTATGGATGGTAATGTAAAATACTGTGACAACTATTGGATGGATTACCATGAAATTTAGTGCAGACATTTATGGTTGAATCCTAATGACTCTGGGGATTCCCTGAGACGTCAGCTACAGGTCAGATTTTCCACTTGTCCAACACTTCAGTTCATGACAGAATATATAATAAAAAATGAGTTGGGGCGGGGGGGCTGTGGAAGGAAACATTAGCACCTGTTAGCATTAGCAGGTTATCATGCTGATGGGACTTTAAAGTCATGGAACAAGTAGCCAGCTTGTCATTATGATCCCATTACCATCACCATATTTATTCCCAGTGTCTCTTCAGCAGGAACCATGGGGGGGGGGGGGGGGGGATTGGGGGTTTTAAGTGGGTGCAAAAGAAAATAAATAAATGGGTCTTTAGCATTTGCCTTGAGAGCCACAGGGAAAAAACTTGAA
>JAVQJF010031720.1:0-79951 GCA_036023855.1 Gadopsis marmoratus
TCATCACGATTGCCCATTTTTCCTGCTTCAACACATCAACCTGGAGGACAACATGTTCACTTGCTGCCTAGTATATCTCCCCCCCCTATACTGACAGGTGCCATCGTAACGAGCTAATCAGTGTTCTTCACTTCACCGGTCAGTGGTCATAAAGTTATGGCTGATTGGTGTATATGTATCACACGTACATTGTCACTTTAATAGCATTACAGCTCCCAAAATCCAATACTTTAATCCACCTCCCAATTCTGAGCGCTGCCTTTCCCTCTTGAAACATGTGAAAGAAAATGATTGGTGTCTCTGTTGGCTCCATGTCTCCAGGGAACACACACACACACACACACACACACACACACACAGACCTTAAGGGTCAGCCTGCAATTAAACCTCAGAGTGGCTCTCCAGTCTTACAAGAATGCTAGACATGGAAGGAGGCAGGGCCAGCAAGACAAGAGCGTTAACCCTAATCTGTACTGAACTGCTTGCTGGTTAACCTGCTGCTGTAGAGCACTGCTTCATGTGACCACTGGCCAGTTTCTCACTGCTGCAGTGATTCACAGTAGCAGGTACTGCTGCTGGTGCAGTGGTGTCTCAGGTTTTCTCTCAGAGGGAGAAACGCTAGACAGCTTCGAGGATGTCTGTTGACCTTATACGCCGGAGCTACCAAATGGGAGACTAAAACTAAATTGAAATTTAACATACGTGGTTCGTCTCCTAATTGTGCATCTTTTAAAAAAGTAGATGGGGCCTATCTGCGTAAATGGAACAATGCTAGTGTGAGAGCATACTGCTATTTATTCTCTATTATTTCCATCTACAGTCTATCAGACATCTTTGTTCTGAAAGGCCACAGATGATTTGAATAAAAATAAGGAGCTTGAGTTGTCATTGTTGGCTGTAGTCTGGCACAGCTGTTTGACTTATTTGAAAAGAACAAAAAGAGGGGTTTTTCAGGATTCTTGTGATTTATTGGGTTGATGGGGCACTTTTTGCAATTTTCCTGCCTCCTAAACTGCTGCTAATACAGTGAGTGCCAGGGGAGCAAGAAAAGACAATTAGGGATGGATGAAAAGGAAAACCTAATTTTTAACATAGCGTTATCAATTTGCAGTCTTCTCTATTTCAGCTAATTTTAATGTAGGGACGAGGAGGGGCAAGAGGGAGAAGGGAGGGAGGGAGGGAGATAAGGAGGCTGGAAGGTCGTTATTTCAAGGAGAATTTAGTGGCGTGAATGCTGTAATCTTCTCAACTTGCAGCTGGCCTCTAAATTCAAGACAGCCATGCTTTGCTGCAGTGCCGCTACCAGAGAGTTGGGCTTTTTTCTTTTTTTTTTGCACAAACCTTTGACGTAGATTTCACCACTTAACCCAGGCATTCAGTAGAATACACCAGCTGCCACAAGGGCCGGCTCCCTCACAGTCCTTGAGTGCCCTGCTGACATATCGGTAACATGATGACAATGCATTGTTTGCACTGTCAAATGCCACAGCGTTTTTTTTCCCCCAAGGACTTTGAATTGGTTTAATCAGGACATTGCTGCAGACAGTGAATGCACTGAAAGCACACATTCAATTTTTCTACCAAAAGGTAAAGCGGTACTCTACCAAATACTACAGTACTGCCTTTCTGATGTTGTTGCCACTGAACTGAGATAGGTCATACTATAGAGTAAAATGAGTGCTATGGTGGCGAATGGCTGTAGAGAGTTTTATTCATGTTTTATTATTTATATGTGTATTGAGTATACTTGATTTTGAATTTAACACAACATTCCTGCCACTGACTCCACTCTTGACATTGCTTATGGTATCAGGATGCAATATTAGTACTGTTTTATTAATTGAATTACAGTGTAGTTGACGCCACTCCATTGGTGCATTAAGCTGTTCTGTAGCATTATACTGCTACAGGTTCTCATATGTGTAAGAGACTGACACGGGACAGTAAATTGTTACTCATATTAATAGCTGTCAGTCACACCGTCATTTTAATTAGCCCTACCTCAGATTCAGATTTAATATAAGGAGACAAATTCTGCACACCTGTCGAGTTAGATTTCCGTGTCAGCTTGAGGATGTATAATCACTGACATCGTTACAGGTAACTGGAACACTAGTTTGATAGTCTAATGCACCGCGACTGGGTCAAAGCCTGCACGAGTCTTGTGCCTTTGTTTCTTTATGTTTAGTTGATAGTTTCATGCAGCACTTTGCACACTTAACCTCTGTACAGGCCTCGCTGAAAGAAAATCTCATACATGTGGGGGAGGTTCAGACAGTAATGGGGTAGCAAACTGAAGCATATGTGTGATGTTCTATATTTTTCTTATTGTCAGCAAACGTCTTGAAAAGACCAAGACAACAATGAATTGAGCCTAGTAACATCAAGTTATGCCCGTGTAGCCAAGGTGGGATGTATCTCATTCCTCTATGCCGTTGACTTTCATTGTTGTCTAAAGACTAAAATAACTGAAACTGAAATTAAAAACATAAATGAGCCACACCTTCATTACCCTGAACACGGCCACTTTAGTGAGTATTTACGGTAGCAGGACTGTGTATGTGTGACTGAAGCAAAATCAAGTAGGACACCAAATGCGTATTCATCCACAGCTGAAAATAGGTCCCTACAAATGCGCTGTTTACTCCTGCAAACATTTGCCAGACGTGATGTGAGGAAGGGGCTTGGATCTGACAATGTGATTTTGGTTTGAATATGATCATATCTCTGGAATAAGGAAGGAAATCAACCTTTGGAATTCTGCTGGAGGAATTCAGAGAGCTCTGAATAAGGATACGAGGAGTTTGGCTTTTTTGAGGATAGGGATGAAAAATCCCTCCAATCCCTAGATGGTTTTCATAAGTGATGATGATACAGTAATGATGATTTAGATGATCACAGTGAAGACAATTATGTGGATGAAAATGATGAGGATGAAGATTTTGCTATTGCTCTGCAGGATTTTCTTCTTTGTCTGCGTGGATGTTAAAAGCAAATATGGCTGTTCGTGCCATCTGGTACCTTATGGTATGTTAGGGGATTAGTCACGCTGAACATTTAGTCCTACACTATTTTCCATCTGCATGCATTTCTTCTCCAGGAGCACTTTTCCAATTTCCCCTCGTCCTCAGCCTGACACTTAGAATGTCAGCACTTTGAATGCATTATTTTATTGGGTGATACAAATACTGCACCCTCACACAAGTGAGCTACATTGCTAAATATTTGCTATTTGCTAATATTTCTGAAAGGGCAAACCCAGCACATCATTTCTCCACACACCATTGATTTATGGAATTTCATGATTCACGGTACAAAAGAAGAGAAATGTCTTCTCTCTGTGTGTATTTAGGATTATTGTTTTATGAATATCATCTCTTTTCTGGGATTTCAATTACAAATGCAGATTCCATGGCGATTTGATTCAAAGTCAGTCAAGATTTAATGGATTCCTTTTATTAGCCTCTAACAAATTGCCTCTTTAGTGGGAAGAGCATGTGCATTATTCATTGGTGAAAGAGCATTTATTAGTTCGTTTAGTTTAGTTTAGTTCTAGATGAGCTCAGCGACCAACAGTGGGACGTAGGATGATTCATCACAGAGGAGGATGAAAAGCTGTGTGTGAGCTGAATCTCATCTGACCCCTGACCTCTTGCGTTTGCTGTCTTGGCTGTGTAGGTGATCCAGCGCAGGGAGGATGGCTCAGTCAACTTCTTCAGGGGATGGGAGTCCTATCGTGAGGGATTTGGCAAGATCACTGGTGAACACTGGCTCGGTAAGTGGCTCAGGTGTGCGACTGTGGTCTGCACTAACATGACAGGACAAACACCTGGAAAGCAGCTTCCTAACACAGCATTGTCAACTTTGGTCAACTAGTTCTATCTTGGAAAAAGAGACTTTATAAAATGGCTCGGCTCATTAACGACACGTCAAAAAGGAAGTCACAAGTACAGCGCTCAAAGCAGAAAAAGGAAAGAAACTCAGAAAGAGTAAAAAAGCAAGTCACGGCGAGTGATGGAGCAAGGTAAAGTGACACCCAAACAGAGACATTAGAAATATTGGGCACTTCATATCATCAATAATTCAGTAATAACTGTGGTACAGTGACAATGAAAACCACTTCGCTGACAGCAGCAAAGAATACTGCAGCAACTTAACAGATGTGTGTAAAGGGAACTTTACGAGAGCGCCACAACATCACAACACATGGCAAAAGAACAGCAATTCAATTACAATATTTTATTTCAAACATGGCAAACACAGCAACAGCATAATATTATTTTTTTTAACCTTACAGCTTTTCAATTGTCACCTTCTGTTAAAATTTGTATTTTTCAGAGCGTGCTTGTCCAAATCCTTGTATTTCTCGCTGGCAGCATGACACATTGGTCCATGCGTTCCCCTCAAATCTGACAGGAAAAGAATGCCAACGAAAAACGAATTCAACTGTGAAATTATCAACTTTTCCAAAGCCAAAATCCTTGTCTTCACACCACTTCTCATTAGATGGACCAAAATTATTCTTTTTCTGGAGGGGGATACTCTTCAGCTCCATCAATGGTCACTGATGTGGCTCAAGTTTGCTGCTTTCTCTGGTGAAGTATGTGTGAACAGGGTGGCAGCGAAGACACCCACATCATAGTCAGTACTTAACTGAATTAGACTTTCATATCACATTTTGTATTTATAGTGGCTCCGTAGCTTCTTTTTAATTGGCGTGACATTTTGTCCAGGTAGCGTGGCCGGTCACATCAGACGTGAAGTATAGGAGGACAAAAAAAAAAGGAGGACACACGAGGGTGAATATGGGGAAGGTGGCTCAACCAGAAACAACTGCAGCTGAGGAGTTTGACTCTAATCACTGTTTTCATAGACATAATCAACAGCTCGCTGGGATCTCAAGACTTTAATTGCTACATAATCTCAGCTGTTACCCCTGGATACCCACACATCCCGAGTGACATGCCTCAGTGCAATGTTGTTCTAGTCTTTTTTGTTTAACATTCAGCCCATCGTGTCAACACAGCTGCATACAGTCTACATATTGATGTGAAATGTGCTGTGCCACAAACGCACAACCTTCAAGAGGCTTTTTTCCCCCTTAAACACCGTTGAACTTGAATGCGGCACTTCTGAGCCATTAGCCACCGTTCAAGCGCTCGCATTGTTAGTCCTGATCCCAGAACCTTCAGGGCTACTCTTCTCCCACTTACCACATGCCGTGCGCACCGTGACTACTCTGTGATTCATGGCTAACTGGAACAGTGAAATTGTGAGGCTGACAACACTCTGAAGCTGGCGAAATGCCTACCGGTGATGACTCGTCACATCAAATGAAGTTGATGGTGAAGCAACTTAAACTTATAAACTTCACAAAGCCTGTCATTAAGCAAGAAAGTTCATTGCCCGATCAGCATTCATGGGGGGAAATGTTGGGATAATAAGCTGTTTCATATGCTTATGGGTGCATTACCTATCACCAAATATGGACTGCTTATGCAAAAAAAAAATAAAAAATACCAGATATGCATTTGCAGAATTTGGCTTAATGAGCCATCATCATGGTAAGTCTGTGTATCTTTAAAACCTCTCATCACAGTTTGCTCAAGACCAGACTGACTAAGTGGAGCTTGAAGAAGTCTATTTCTATATAAACACACACTTGGTCGTGGTCAAGGTCATGGGCGTGCTAATCCACAGCAGAGATGCTGTTCTACCAGCGCTCTAGATTAAAGCACTGTTTCACACGCGTACATACATACACTTTAGGAGCAATACTGTGGGCATTAAGAAGTATCTGTGGGCAGCTCTGCTTGCAGGCATGCTAAATAATTTGTTTCATTTTGTGTCTCATCTCTGTTTATTACTTTTATTACAATCAAACCAAGAAAATGTTCACTTCAAACTGAATTGTGCATGATTTGTAGATGGCCGTGCACTCGCAAGCTCACTCTAAACTAACGTGCTGCATGTCCTACACGTGCCATTTCTACACAGACGAATATGTGCCACCTACAGGAAAGGAAAGTCATACTGCAGTTTTAACACCTGTTCCACCTGCAAGTAATGAATAATACAGATGCACCGATTTCTTTTACGTAGCTGCTGTTGTGCGAGTTCGCTACTGAGATTCTTAGAGAATGTTTTACACTTGAAACATCTGTTAAATAACATCAAGCATCATTGTTTCACACTAATCTGCAATAGACATGAAATAATCAAATAGATATTTATCATTTGTTTTGGTTTCTAAACGCCTATGATCTGGGCGTAACATTAAAATATTTCAGGCACCAGACATGAGCATCAGTAATATGTACAGTATATAGGTTGGAAACATTGTGGACTGCCCTTCTATAATATTAGTGTAGTCTACGTGGTTTTGGCTTCTTCGCCACCTTCACCACTCTGTGCCCTTGCGCCGCATAGGTTTGCTTGTATATACTGTAAAGCGTTTGCAGAGTTTATGTGAATTAATGGAAATCTAGGTCTTTTTGCTGACCCGAGGCCATTACAGAGTGCAGCCCATAATAAAAAAATGTGGTTCGAGTGCCAGCTAGATCTCCCTATGGTCTGCTGTAGGAACATGGTGGGAATACGGAAAGCTCAGGATTTAGGAGACTGAATTTAAATGAGCCAGCAGGCCACTTTGAACCTTTCAGAGTACCCTCGCTCACTCAGGGTGTACTGTTGTCTCGTCACCCCCCATCATCAATTACCCTCAGGGCAAAAATGAAAAATGGATCCATGCTCGCCTGCAGCCTGGATAGACGTTCATGGCAGCTACCTCCTTCAGACCAGTATTGCTCGCTAATGCTGCCCACCGCCTCTGAAGATCTGTGCATTCTCATTATTCATTCATTAATATGCAGCGAAGTTCCAATTAGTTTGTTTAGCATTTGCGCTGTATGTATTGAGCTTCTAATAGTTTGAAGGTAGTGGCAACAATAGTCATTAGAAGATAAAAGAAGAAGAGTCGTGATGAGAAAATGAAGAATAAGAGAGCCAGACACAGAGTTCGCTGAGGGTTTTAGAAACTTCACTAATAGATCCTAAGAGACGACACAATCTACGTATGTGAGAAAGTTCTAGTACATTTGGCACCACATGCATAAGGCATTAAACTTAATTTAGCTGCAGAAAATGGGGCCAGTTCTGAGAAAATCAATTAGGAAATCTTTTCATTTGGCAGTTTGGCAGCTTAGGTGCTGCTTAGCTGAAATGCCTATAGATTTTAATTGGAGTGTCAGTTCTATCGAGAGTAATTGCAATAATCTTTCCCAATTAGAAAGGGATTCGTTCTACTTCTATTTATGATAAAGCCGCTACAGTAGTGTATCACTTTGATTTAAGACTGTCTGAAGTTATAGTTTTAAAAAGTGAGTCATGGGCAACGATTAGGTCTGCAACGGTTTCTCTTTATATGTGGTAGGTTGCTTGCTTTTAACGTCAAGCATGAGTCTTTGATTTGGGACCTTGTTTTCCCTTTTCTCTTTAAACTGAAGGACGTCATGCGTCACTGTGGTAGAAATGCTAATGAGACGTGAGGACTTTAATTACATAAATGTAGAAATGAATTGGTTTCTGCTTTATCATTGGTAGCATGAGAGGCGTCGAGGGCCTTCACTGCTTGTGGCGTGGGATCCAGGTTGTTCTGTAGTTTTGATCAGAAAGACCTTGAAGACGTGCGCTCCATACAACATGTGTACGCAAAACTGATTCTATCTGGCAATTGGAGATACTGCGTCTGCGTCACTGTTTACGATATCTCATCGCGTGTTGTACGGCGCCTTTAGGAGATATAAGCTGAAGCCAAAGTGGAAAAACTCCACTCAAAAATATGTTTTTCTTCTTGTTCCTACAGTTGAATGTTTGAGCTTCACTGTACAGAATGATGTCTGTGTTTGTCAGAATTTGATGCTAGAAAGATCTTTTTTACATTCATCTGCTGAAAGTGGAAAGTTTCTATGTGCTCATTGAAAACCCCGTTTCCAGGGGCGGGCCTACAGACATGATTTGTGACATCAAATAATTTGGACGCCAGCCCTGGTCCAATATTCAACTTGTGTGATGTCGAAACTTGAATCTTCCAGCGCACACACTGAGAATGGACTTTACAGTTAAAGTAGGAACTATAATAATAATAATATATTTATAGATTCTGGATTTTTAATGAAGGAGAAGGAGTAGATGTCATTTAAAGAATTTTAACAAGATAATTGAACTGTAGGAAAAAAAGGAAAACATATCTGATACAAATTATTATTCAAAGTACAGAAATTTAAATACGCGTTAAAACATGCCTGGAGGGGATCTTAAAGATTCAACTTGGGCCGATCGAGTTATCCTTTATTAATCTATTCATTCATATATCAGTCTGGTGAACACTGTTTATGTAGATTTGCTGACTCTGCTGCTATTAATCACACCACTGTTACTGTACCTTGTAATTCCATCTGAAATTCGCTCGTATAGTTTTTTATTCTATTCTTATTTTAGTTTCATATACTGCTTATTACTTATTTTTACTTTCTATATACTTATGGCTGTCCTTGTGCTGCTGCAGCAACCGCATTTCCGTCCTGGGGATCAATAAAGGCTCATTTTATCTTATCAAAGCAAAGATTAAGTTTTCTTTATAAATCACTCGTCCGCAGTTATTTGGATACAGTTTATGTCAAGCAAGCGTATAGCAAATATAATCTTGGCCTATGGCTCAACAGAAAATATAATTTCTGCATGCGCTGTGTATCTGTAAAAACTAACATAATCTTTCCCAAAGGAGCATGTATAAAGAGCATAAAACTGGGTCATGGCAATTCCATTGTTGCCATCATCTATTAGACACCTGGTCTGAGGCTGATGTAGACTTGTCTACCTGTAATATAGGTCCTGAAACAGTTTAATGCTGTCCCAAAGAGACTAACCTAGTTTTCCAGATGGCCTAATACAATAACAGACCTTGTTCTGTGGTGTTGAAAGCAGCCCTTACATCCAGCAGAAAATAGACAAATTGTCATATTCCTGCCCTCTCTCCTGACTTTGCATCCATAAACCGCAGCTATAATTTATACAAACAGAGAATTGATTAACTAATAATAACAAAAGCTTAAAGGCGTCACTTTAGCTAGTGTGTATTGTAGAATTATGGAATATCAGTCTAAAGCTGACACAACCAATTTCCAGTGACATTTTGTCCTTTCCTCTTGTGAAACCTATCATCAGGGGCGTGACATTCAGAAGAACCGTTGCCAAAGTGTTTTGAGAGCTATTTGTCAGAAAGTTTAGTTCTTAGTTTAGCCAGTTTAGTCATTTTAGCACTGTGGGAAAACGCCTGAAGAAGCATGTTTGAAATTATTATGATTCCAATGTCTATGGACAACCGATTCATTTAGATTAAACAAAAAGATTTACAAGTTTTCACCTCAGTATTATCTCATTCTATTTATCCTTAATCAAAGATTTGTTTTGGTTTACCTTTTTTATATGAAGAAAAACAGAAACGCTTAACATTCTTGAGCAGCACTGAATTTTATTAATCAGTGGAGCATTAAACAGTTTAATCAATACCTCTAAATGGAATTCTAGTTTTCTGGTAGCTCCGAGTAATAGGAAATAATATTAATTTTTTGTCATGCCAACTGCTGGATTGGTTTTCTGTCATTTGTTTATTGTTTTCCTCCATTTTCATTCAGTTTTTTAACAATATTTTTCATACTTCACTCAATCGGCCTTGGACAACTTTCTTCTTTAATCAATATACTTTTTGTGTCAACTGAAGTCAGTGTAAGTACAACAATTATGTGAATAATCTAACAAATAAAGCCTGTGAACCTAGAGGCTCTAGCACTGCACTCATCTGTGAAGCATTTTGGGAAAAACTGTTGATCCCTTAGTATCATTTTGACACTATATTTCTCACATGCAGGGAGGCTTATGGGTGTTCCAGTTTGAGTTCCTCTGAAGCAACAAGGACAACATGCTAGTACTGCTAAAGCACCAGCCATGGGCTTTTCAGTCTGCTCACGAGTATACGACTGATGAATCTTTGCTCTCTGTGAAATAAAATAGACAAGCTGTTACTCTTTGAGTCACGTAAACCTGGCGAGGTGAATCCACCCTGGACACGGCATTATATCTGCCTAGTTTTCTACTCAGAGGAGTGGACCAGAGCCAGTGTATCAGGAAAATGAGCGGAGACAGAATCTGCTTTTATATCAGTTAAGGTTGGTGTATCGATGTCACAGTGTTAAAGCAAATCTGTTATCCTCTCCTCCAAGGTCTTTTCATTAATGTTAAGACGTTTTATTCACCGCTGGAGTTTTACTCCTTTACTCTGCCCGGTGTTTACATCCCGCCTCAAGCCTGTGTGAGCGAGGCGCTGCAGTGCTTGGCTAACCAGATAACCAATATGGAGCAAGAACACCCAGGCTCTCGTCATTATTCTGGGGGATTTTAACAGAGCAAACCTCAGCCATGAACTGCACAAACAGCCAGCATATTAAGTATCCCACTGGGGACAGAAATACACTGTCACACAGTATTAAAGGATGCTTACTGCTCTGTCTCCCATGCAGCTTTTGGACCCTCTGATAAGTCACCTTCTCACAACTTACAGTGAACCAAAATCCCGAAAGCCTGTGGTAAACATTGTGAAGAGATGGGCCAATGATCTGACAGAGCTAACATATCTGTATGGAGAACACGGTGTTCTCACCAAGGCTCATTTAAAATACAGTAATGAAAACAGTTTTACAGCCAAAGTAAGGCAGCGTCACTGGTCCATGGATGAGGCCCACAGCAGTGGATATGAAACACTGGCCTCAACTCACTAACTATACAGCCTCCAATTTCAAATGATTTCCCTTCGCCCACCAGGCCTGCCACTCTATCTTTATGCTGCATCCGTGAAGAGGATGTCTTGTGAGTCGTTCAGAGCTAAAAATCCAGGAAAGCCCCAGGGCCAGATGGCGTCTCACGCCTCTGTCTGAAGGCCTGTGGTGGCCAACTGGCTCTCGTCTTCACACAGATCTTAAGCAGATCACTCAGTTAGTGTGAAGTACTCTCCTGCTACAAAGGCTCCATAATCATACTGTTTCCCATAAAGCTTGCATGACAGGAACAATGACTACAGGCCTGTTTCCATGACATCCGTGGCCACTAAGTTCTTTGGACAACTAGTGTTGGCCCACTTTAAGCACATCACAGGCCCAATGCTGGATCCCATGCAGTTTTCCTACCAGGCGAACACTTTGCTTAATGAATCAGTCCGTATGGCAGTGCACCTGGACCTCCTCTGCTCAAAACTCACTCACTCAATTCACATAGTCATCCACGTCTACCAGTGGATCACCAACTTCCTGAAAGACAGGAAGAAACTTGCATCCAGTTGTGGTATTACCCAGGGATGTGTGTTAGCCTCTCTGCCCTTTTACCTCTACACAAGTGTTTTCTGAGACTCCGCTCATACTCAACACTTGTGGCTGCCATAGAAATGTTCAGGTTTAGACCAAGAGGGTGACGGTGAGGGGGGTACTTCCTGTGCCAGGTAAGGAAGTTGTGGCGGGAGTGGTTACTTCAGTTGTAGACAGTTCAGTATGTGCTTTGGTTTGGGCACAACACAGGAAAACAGCAGGCTACAACAGATGGTGCAAACTGATGAAATCAACATCAAGCATCAACCTGCTGATTCTCACTAGCTTGTGCACTTGTGCACCACCTGAGTCAACAAACATGATTGCGCACCCCTTTATCCCTAGCCTCCTATTCTTTAACTCCTCCCTTCTGGCAGGTTGGCGTGGTTGGTTCCAACCATTACCGCCATTCCCACAGATGCACCATGCCACTACTGCCTTTTCCAGTGGAGATTCCGATCACGATTGCCCACGATACCATATTCTGGTGAAAATCTGTCTGCCCCATCCCGCCGGGAAAACAAGACACATGTAGCCCTTATGGATTGTTTTAATCTAAAACAAAAATGCTAATACAGTTACTTAAATGTTTAATAAGACAGCTGGACAAGACGTGAACTGAAAATAAGCCTTATTAAAATCCTTTAAAAAAACAGCTTCAGCCGGAGGCAGTGGGGACAAAAGGTGGATGAAAATGTTATGGATCGTGTCCTTTGTCATGGAGAAACTGCCTATGCTCACAAAAATATATTGTACAATAGGAGATAGACTGTCAGAAGCTATCTCCAAGAAAGGAAACCAGAACACAGCTTTTATAGTATTGTGGAGACAAAGAAACTTATTTCCATTGGCCATGTGTTATAAGTTTTGACCTATAGGAACTTTCCAACTCCTACAGAATCCTTGAGTTACAGTCTGCCGAGCAGAAACGTTTCCACACCTACCTTCACCATATAGCTGACCCCCTTGACCTCTTATACAGCAGTCACGTTGCTCAACTTATACACACACACAGAGACTTAAACGCATGGAACTGTGGGAAAAGTCAAGATTAGAGACATCAGTAAAATTGGAACTATTAGCTAATTAAAGTAAATACACAAGTAGATACTATACAAGTATACAAACAAATTATCATGAATAGATTAACATGTGAATAAATGATAAGTTACCACTAAGTTTATTTTCATTTTCTCTGACAGTTTACGTAATTTCCTATAGAAAGAGATGCAAACCAGGCCGTGTTCTGTCAGGCTTCAGAGCAGCAGTGTTGTTGTTTCAGATTTGGCTTAGAGATTGCAATTTCGGCAAAATGTTTCCAATGTATAAACAAAATTGATGCATCCAACTGCAGTGTACAAAGGGAGAGGAGGAGAGTGAGTAGGTAAACAACGGAGAAACTAAACTTAACCTTATTTTGTGCCACATTTGGAGGCTCCCATATTTTCATATATGAACTTTCATCCGGCTCTCATCTGGTGTTGATGATCCCTGGGTAAATGGATCTGCTTGTATTTCTTGTACTTCCTCTAATTCAGATCACCGTGCAACAGAACAAGCAGGCACCAAAACCATTTCTTTCCATGTTTCTTATAACTCAGCCACGTAATGCCTCAGAGCAATATCTGCTCCATAGCTGTGCAAAGCCTTCTACCCTGCACAAAACGTTCAGCTTGCTGTGCAGCTGTATAAGCCACTGTTCTAAGCCTACGGCTACAGTGCAATACACAGCACTGTCATGTTATTGATTACACATTATTTACTTAGACCCCTTTTTGTTGTCATACCTCCTGTATATACAGTTACCAGCGAGACCAAAACCCTGTATTTACAGTGTACTTTACCCATATATAGTACATGTTTGGCTGAGTTTTGCCCTTTATGCTGTAAAATCTATTCAAGTCAAATTCTTCATGTCTGAGCATACTTGACCAAAAGACATAGATATGATTTATTTTGGTCATTTTGGTCATTTGGCCATGGTATTAATAATAGGCAAAACAACTAACATTATTTCTGTATTATTACATTTGAGGACCACCACATAACATACAGAGTCATTGTACCCTTCAAGTATTTAGTGATTCTCCTTTTGCTGAGGATGCCCAGAGCAGGTCTTATGGCCATATTGTCATGATGGTCCCCAGCAGTGCGAGAGGGGGAACAGCGTAATAAGACCCATGTGTCTTGCTGCTCTGCCTGGAAGTTGTCTGATGACTGAATCGTTGTGATCCAACGTTCCTCGACTGACTGCCTCATTAAAGATACACTTACAGCTGCCACTGAGAAGAAATGGAGAAGCAAACTCTGTTCTTCCTCCCCTGCAGTCCTTTCTCCTGCCTGTCACTAAATTGCTCTAAATTCTGCATAAAATTGCAGCGTTAACCACTATGCATACTGCTCACCTTTAACGAGAGGGGCATATGTGAGTGGTATAATTGAGCTCTTAGCCCGCCCTGCGTATTGTAAGCTCGTGTGATTATAGGGAGGTGAGCCACAAAGAATAAGACATTTGTGTGTTTCTGTGTATTTATGCGAAAGTGAGGGTGCAGATTTGAGCCAGGCAAGGAGATGATTATAATTTGGAGATGGGCGTTTGACAGACTTGGCCGCCTGTGTCAGTCTAAGCGAGTCAGGGCCAGTTCACATCAAAAAGACAGCCTGAAAAGGAGAAATAAAAACAGTGTACTGTCAAAAATGCTGAGGCAAAGTGTTCGATATGAAAATGGAACCATAGCTTTCTTGTAAGTAAGTTCACTGATGCTCACCAAGTAACAATAAAGCAAGAGACACAATCTGCACTGCACGGTAAATCAGTAGGTATACCGTGTAATCGCTAATCATGTCTGCTGTCATTCTTTTGCTCTGTTATTCCCTTCATCTCTCTCCTTTCCTTAGTATCTTAATCTCTTTTTTTTTTGCGGCAGGAGTCCCACCCATGTTTCTCAGATCAATGTGAAACAGCGCAGACTCTGTGGCAATTATCTCCCAGCCTGTAGAACTACCGAGAGCTTAAAGAAGCAGAGGAGCCACACACAGCAGGGGGGTCCATTCATCTTCAGTCTGGAGAGAACACACTGTCCACGCGCACATGCACACACACACAAGGACACACACGAGAACACACACAAAATGGGACTGAGAGAATAGATGTGATGAAAACTGGGAATTTTATTCACTTTAACCTAATAATGTTCTCTGTATGGATGTCATATGTAAACCTACCCTGTCGATTAGCATGTTATTCTGCTGAGTAGGTGGTGTCCTAAGAGGAAAAAGAAGGGCAGGACATTGAAAGGTCACAGCCTAGTGTTGCTGAACCACAAGCACCACTGAAAGAAAGCTGATAATAATGCAGTGATTTAGCTGCTGCTAGAAAGTCTTTTAGCCACCAGTTTCAAGGATGCATGGAACACAACCTCATTCTCTCTTATGAAGGGCTCTTAGGGTATACACCGCCTGAACAGAAGGCCTTCGTAGACGTGCTGCTCAACACCATCACAGAACGTCACAACGGCCTTCTTTAAAACACGTAGCAATGCAGGTATATTGCAGCAGTCCACATGTATACCTTATGCAAGTATTTGTCTGTTCTTTTAATCATTTTTTCCCCGTCTAATCTTTTTCCCTCCCAAGGACCCATGCATAAACACACCCTTGCACACATTTATCCTCCACAGCGTGCCTCCACCACAATGCACCATCCTGAGGCTTGTATTTACAGTCTTGTCACGCAGTAGAAACTCTAAAGAGGACTGTATCTACAAAAGAAAGCACAAATCAAAGAACGCCACAATTCCTGTGAGGATGATGGCCCATTTTGCCTGTCTTTGTGTCTTTTTTTTTTCCAATTATTTTGTCTGTGGACAGTTTTGTGCAATTGGAATAAGCCACAGAAGGTCCGCATGGCCAGGAAAGACAGGGCCAGGGGTTTGAATAAACATGCAATCATACTCATGGGGACTCATAACCCCCCCCTCCCTTCTCCACCTTTCCTTAGCCCTGCGTCACAAACCTGCAGAAACATCCATGGTAGACAGCAGCACTTACTCTGAAAGCATATCTGTTCTCAGAGATAGAGGAGTAAAACAAAAAAATACAGCTAAAACAATTGCTTTAGGTGTGCCTTGACCCTGTCAGTAGTTGATCTGTGAAAATCTGCCAAACACTCCAATCACGTGTTGCTGCTTCTTCTCCCAGCTTGGCAGCAGAACCACTGACAGCAGCAAGGTCAAGGGTCAGCACCTCTCACCGCTCACAGGTTAGTGAAGAGAGGGGGATGGAGTGCTGATCGATCGTTCTCTTGGAGATTTATTACACCAGTCTTTAATAGCTAGGTGATGCTTCTGCCTCAATTAAAGGCAAGACTGTCAGCTGCACAGCTTGCCAATGTCCATGTCATACAGATTGTAAGAAATATGTTATAAATTGAGACATTAATGGGGTTAGACAGGGATGACAGGCAAAAACACTGGCGAGATGTTGAGTGCGGGAAAACTGGTGAGGTAGCTGTAAAAGGAAACCGACGAGCGACTTTAGCAAGGATTTGTTAGCAATTAAGCCTGTGCTCACTGGAGTATGAGAAGGCAAGAGGCAGTGGTTAAGGAGGGGAAAAAATCCAATTGGTTGTTAGGAAGGAAGAGGTGCAATAAGTGGAAGAGGAGCTGAATTTTTAATGAATTTATAAAACAAGTAATGGACTACTTGGACTACTGAATGTTTTCAGTACCTCAAAAGTATTGTTGCTGCATTTACACCACTTTATGAATGCATATTTCTGCCAGGAGTATTGTATTCGATGCACCCGCATAAATGCAAAAATCACAATGCACGAGCTAATATAGATGCACAGCCACAATGCGCATAAGAGGCTGATTTGAAACTGGCGTGGAGTCAATAAAGGCTGTTACCTTGCCGGAAGGTCACAGCTTAGAGAAGCCCAACACACAAGACTCTACACCCTCTCCTTCTGAACTCGCTCTGTTCCCGTTAGAGGGAATAAACAGCCTCATTATTCCGCCAGGTGCTCACCATTCATCCCCATGTGACGCTTCCATTGTTTCTAAAAAAACTCTCATCACCTTGCTGTCAAAACTCTTCATTGTGTTTGCTTCTCACAATAGTCCCCATAACCATATTGTAAGAATTATTGGACATTTTAAATCATTCTCGCAATATAATTTGCCGTTTGTGTATTGTACAATGTAGAACAAATCCTTATGATGCCTTGTTCTGTGTGAAGCAAATATTAAATTCAAAAGCCTGTGAGCCTGTTTACAGCAAGTGACATTAGATCTCCCAGACTCCACTAACAAGTTGTCAGTTTACATATCCTACGACATATCAGTGTGCTTTTTTAACACAATTATGTGGTAGTTGCCAGGTACCATTTTTTACGAATCATTAACCACTCACGTCTTCGTGTCACTGATGTATTCACAAAGCACTGAAATAATTACTCGTGATGTACACAATATTGCCTCACACAAGAATGAAGCTGCATCTCTTCAGCTGATTTCCTCGGCGTGTGTCGGACATTGTTGCTGTTTTAAATGCAGCAGTTAAACAATGATAAGCATGGTGATCTTTCATTATACTGGACCATCTTGTTAAAGGCCTGTAGCCTAATGCTTCAGCAACACCTGTAATAAAACATAACAACACTGATGTAATAATTAACAAAGAAAAAAGTCTAAATGCTACCAAAACATACACTATTTCATAATTTACTTTTGCCAGTCAGTCATTATCTGGCTTTAATTTGAATTACATAAGAATTTTTGAATTGCACCCTTGACATGGGGAATCACTTGTATATTGCCAACAAGTGCGAATCTAGACAAATAATCCCCCAAATTCTCCTTTCACATAAGAAGAAGATGTAGGAGAATTTTATTTATAAAGCATTTTTCAAGCAAAGGCACAAAGTGCTTTCCAGATAGAAGGATTTACAGAAATATAATTATTATCTACTACATAAGGAAGATGTAGTAGATGGAATGCCAAAAAAGATAAAACTCTTGTATTTAAACAGATGAAAGCACATATAAAAACACTAAAAACATGATGCGGAAACAAGGACAATTAAAATATGTAAAAACAATCAAATTACAATAAAATATTTTCATTTCTTGGTTGGTAGAACAACATTTGTTCCCACACTGATTTTGTTTTTAATGGAATGAACTGGCTGAGTGACATGTTTAAGCCACTTCACTCTACAGGACCATAATGCCTTCATTGTAGTTTAAATACTGTCTCTGTACTAAATAATACTATAATTCCATATTTCACAACTAAATTACAACATATTGAACTGAAGCAAAACGGTGCTTATGGTGATCACCTAGAGTTGACCCTAACATCAGGAAAACAATTGTTTTTTAGTGCCTTGTGCGGCTCCTTTACAGTCAGTGTCTGCCCACACACTGCACCCATGTGGCTCATACGGCCTGTTTGCTTTTTACCCTGCAGAGTTCCTCCCTCCAGCCGTACCCGCTGATAATTATTATCCAGAAAACCATTTCATGGGGTAGTACAACCACAGCAGTTTGCTCACGCTATGTTTAATTCCTCACTGTGACACAGTGTACAATTTTAAGAGTGGTTCGGCGAGAGTGTTTCATACAATCGCTGTCATTATAATTGGCTCCACATGAAAAGGGCTTTATGAAGCTTATGTATTACATTGGTCCCCAGCTATTCATTAATGCTCGTAAAGAGGAGAAAAGTCCTCGGAAAGGTAGAATAATATTCTACAAATGCATATACTAGATAAATGATGTGCCTCTGAGGTCATTGACAAGTGTCTCTCAATGTGGGTGTGCGGGTGCTACGCATAGTCAGACGTAGTTCTGTGCGTGCTCTTTGATCTGACTTCTCGGAATGTGAATATATAGATATTACATTTCAGAATAGGTTTTCTCTCTCAGCATCAAAGCATTACATTTCTCTGCATAAGTTCACCCTTTCACAATTCATACTTACAAACGACTTCTTACAGAAATACTGATGTACTCTGCCTTCATTAGGGTATGCAGACCTTATTATATTTAATAATAATAATATTTAATAGACATTACATTTAATACGCATTTTCAAACATGCATGACTATATGTTGCATGTGACCACAGGTTAATGTGCTATTCTCCGATTGCAAGCTCCACAAATCTCTTACTCTGCGAGGAAACCTTATTTAATGCTGCTAACTGCCCCAGTATATGGCATTTCAAGTGTGAGTACACGTTTAACTGTGCATTAAATGTGCTTAATATGTTGATTAAAGTGCCAGCACATGCTACAGAGTGCAAATCTAAGCATACACATTTGCACTCGGTAGCTGATTGAGATGAGAGTGGATACCCAGCTGTCAGGAAATACAGGATGTACGATATGATAGCGTATCCCGCATGACAAAGATAAATAAAGCAGTAGTAAAAAATATCTCCCAGGACTCGAATCCCCTGCAATCTATTATTTAGAGCACATGTAAGTGTTTTCAGTTAAAGCTCCTCCAATACTGCATTCATATCCAATCAATTATTCAAGGGTGTGATTCCTTTCCTGCCAGTCCGACACACTAGTGCTGACTGTCCAGGGATCCAGTCAGCCAGCCAGCTGAGGTCTTGCCAATCAGCCCTGATGCCGACACAATGATGCCTCAGCTTCTAGCTCTGCCTCTGCTTCCTTCAGGAGGGTATGCTGTCTCTGATTGGTGTGGCTGTACCCTGGCAGACACTCCATCGGCACTAGATTGCACTGCTGGAGTGGAGATAGCTGCAATTTGCAGCAATTCTGCCAGTAATTTCGATATGTATGAGGACCAGAGCAATTCATAGCCCTCTCCACAAGGCCCAGGTACTTTATTTGATGCCTCTCATCACCAGCCTACAGGTATATTCCTCCACCTCCCTACTTGTGCTAGTACCAAAGTCTGGTTTGGCTCGTACTGCAGAAAAGGCTCTTTAAAAAAGGGGAAGGGATTTTATTTAGCAGAAGCAGAATCTTCTCATAAAGAAATCTTGAGCGAGCACAGATGGGTTGATTGAAAAGTTGATTGAGGAATGATTGAACTGATCTTCTAATGACAGTGACAGAAAAGTCTTTATACCAAGGGCCCAACTTTTTGCCACGCAATTCCATTTCTATTTACCTCTTTTGGGGAGCCCTCGATAGACGTATTCTCTTCATTCAGGTCTTGAGCTCAGTCTTGGGAACATTCATAGGCCATATTCCTGCATATTTCCTTGTTTTTAAATGCTGCAATCTGGCTTCTCTTTCAGCATAATTTTATTCCATCAGTCGTTTGTGGATGTTTTTAGTGGAGTAAATGGTCATTAAAAAAAGCCTTTCTATTGACCATATTAACATTAGAAGGAGAGTGTTGTGACTTTTCAAAAAATCCTCGAATTCTAATGATGCCTGGTGCTTTATTAGCACTAAACTCTTAGCAACCTCATTATAGGCAAACAGCGCTGGAGGGTCTGAAGATGTGTGGCCCCTTCGGACACTCTCTCCCTCTCATTACCCTGGACTCAGAGGGCGGGTGGAGGGGGGTGCTGCTATCGTGGCTAAAAATGACATGTATTCCTAGTTTTTTCAACCGCGGCTGATTGTTAATTAATGCAGCATCGTGCTGCTACCAGTGTTGGTGTTCACCCTCTATTTTGGTCCGTTTGGGTCGACCGTGATTTGGATTTTCTTCAGGTCTCCGTAGGATCTGTTCCTGCTGTTCTCGGGTTCCTTTTGACCTGCATTTCTGCACGTTGGGTTCAGTAGGTTTTCCAGGTGTCGGTTTCAGATCAGGTGCTTTGTACGGGGTTTTTTGGACCTTTTGTGGATTCATCTGTACCTGTCTTGTACTGTGTATATGCGCTGTGGCCTGTTATTGTTAAGTTTACTTTTTTTTTTATGCAAACGTACATCCTGCCTAAGTCAAGTGTGTCTTCTACTGCTAAACCTTGAAGCTTTGGTGTCTGTGTGACTGCTGCATACCCAGTGGATTTTTATGCCCCGTCTGTTGCCAGTCTTTCCCGTCAAGCTGGGGCTGCTGTGCTCATTTCGTTTTACCTGAGAGCACCTCTAAATATTAATGTGGTCTTCTCCCTGAATTACAGCCTTACAGGCCTGCCAACTCTCCCAGCATTTGTCTACCTGCCACCCTTTCTCTCCTCCACCTTCCCTCTGTATCTCCCTTCACTGCTCTTGGCTCAGTCTTTCCACCCCGAAGGTTAATTTCTGATGATATCAGATGTGATGGGTTGTTGGCTCTCATTCATCTCTCTCATGATTTTATGACTCTAATCCTGCCACTCGGGCAAAATCCCCCTCCTTTATTTTGCCCAGTGGATGGCATTTGAAAGCATTTAGTTTCACAACGGCATGAGGTTGAAAGAAAGCCTGGAATCTAATACCGACATCAATCTGGGTTCTCTCGCATCAGATAAACTATGTGAAGTTATACAACATTGAAATTAGCTTGACTTACTTGTTCTTCTCATCACTAACAAATGAATCTAGTTAGAGTGGGATGAACAATAGCTGGCTTGGCTTTGGCTGGGACTTGAGCAGCAGTTCTGAGGAATTTGGCAAGTTGCTGCTTTTGAAGCACATCTGGTGGACAAATAGGACGACATGCTGCCCACCTACCCACACACACTGTCATTGAAACTCTGTCAAAAAGACAATAATGATCAGGTGCTCGGAGAAATCAATGCTAATAGAAAATTTTTAAGCAGACTCTAAGACAACGCAATTGGAAAGAAATGCAAAGTCCTTTTCAAAAATTCTCTTTTCAAAAACACCCACTCCAAATACTATCATTAGAAAAGAACTACATACTGTATTTGCAACACAGTTTTGTTTTAATCCGTGACTACCCCATTATTGTAAACTCATGCCTTCAAAAGGCACTATTCACTTTTACTTACCCAAACATTTGTCAACATGTGAACCCAAACTGCACATGCTATATCATTACCTTCAGTGATCACTGTCAACTGCAAAGTTATAGCAGACATTTTGGCTTCCTCTTCAGTGCTCAATTATGTTTGCATGAATTATACTGAGAGCAAAGGCAATGTTTTATGCATAATGTATCATAACAGGACCTCAATATGCGATGATATTCAGAGCAGATCTTACCAGTGAAAAGCTGAGATGATGAGAGGGAAATTTGCATGGGGGGAGTAAGCGGTGAAGTGAAATAATGATTACATATCTCTAGTTCAAATCTGTAGGTTTATATAAGACAATGTACTGTAGTGTGTGTGTGTGTGTGTGTGTGTGTGTGTGTGTGTGTTCTTGATTGCCATTGTTGCTTGGTTAAACTGTGTTAGTTGGAGGGGTAAAAGCATGACATTAATAATAAACTTTACTTATATAGAACCTTTCATGCAGGGGGTGTAGCTCAATGTGCTTTACAAGAGAGAGAAGAAAGAAAGGACAAAGACAAAGGACAAATAACAAAAGCATGTATGGTAGGGACAATGAAGTATTTGAAAGGTGAGACTAAAGCAAATAAGGCATACGACCAGTAAAATATGGCAAGAAACAACAACAGTAGAACAAAACAATACAATATCTCAAACAGAAAAACAGAAAACCGGACAGGGGGAGAGTTAGTTAAAAGCAATGAGTTTTCAAATGTCCTTTAAAAATATTCGGAGTTTGCATCTCTTATATTCCATAGTTTTGGGGCATAGTTAAAAAAAGGCTGAGCTGCCAATTTTCTTACTCGTGTGAGAGTTTATATTGAAAAACGCCGGATCTAAGATGCCGTGAAGGATTATGAAACGACAAAGATTCAATAATGCAGGCCGGTCCCAAACATTAGATTTTAGATTTAATCAAGACTCATCGCTGCCATACATCATCGTGACCTGCCAATTAGATTTACACCTGGTGCCTCACACCTACCTCTGCCTGTCCCCATCTGTTAAAATAATGCACCCGCTCATTAATAATAGTCATGTTTTGAAAAAAGAATAAAAAATCCAAGAGGGAGAATGAAGAGGTTTTCAAAACACATAAGCGACTGAGTGGAAGGAGCTCCAGATCAAGCTCACTAGCAGTAAATGAGCCACACAAACCTTGGGATTCAATTGTTCAAGCTACAAATGACAAGACAAAGCGACTGGTGCTCATTCATTTCAAATGAGAACTGGGAGACGCGGCGCGACAAGGAAGAGAGCGACCGCTGGCGAAGCGATTTCAGCGATTGGACGACAGGAGAAAGTCAAGTTAATTTGCAAAGATCTCAGAAAATATAAAAATGACATTTATGCATCTATAGTTTTTTTTAAATAATTTAAGAATGCAATAGCTGGCTATGGTTTTTGTACTTCAAATATTACACACTGTGATCAGCAATGACCTGTGAGACAGCAGCTTCTCTTTTGATACACACCCACAGCTCCAGCTGACCTGTAACTGATCTGAGTGTAACTGATTAAACATCTCCCATGACTTGAAATTTAATTAACAGTGGATGCGTTATTAAATATGAAGCTATGACAAATTGATGTTTTTCATGTTCTGGCAACAAGCTAGCCCGTGGGAGCCAACATAACTGCTGCTTATTTCAAACCTACAAAAGGTTTTATACAAAATTCTGCTGGAATCTAAAGTGTTTAGTCATATTAGTGTCCTGCACCTTTGCACCTTTAGGTTATTGAAGAAGCTCTGTCAATTGCTTTTTTTTTTTGGTTTAAAACATGTCTTTGGGGGTTGTTGCAGAAATGTATTTCAAAATGTGTATTCCCTCATCCCATCCGTTTTTGTGTGGCGGGTTCTCTGGTGGCGTGGGTGGTGGTCATCAAAGGGTAAAAAAAAATTTGAGGACAACTTAGCAACTAATCTCTCTTCATCATTACTCTTTTATTCTTTCCAGTTTATGTTTTTGAACATGATAGGAAAGTATTCTGAATTAAATTGTGTATGTATATTTTGCTCACTTGTAAGAAACATGATGCTTTGGGGGCTTAGATCAAGGGCTTTGAAATCTTAAAAATCATTCATAATAATGGAGCAACTAATACTGATCACTACTGCATCTGTACACACGTCCAATTAAATAGGACCCTTGACAGCAAAATGATAATGGCCCAAGCTTAGAACATGATTTACACGTCATATTGCTCTCGTGATTACAGTATTAACATCTGTGCTCAGAGGGGTTGCAAAATGAAAGGGTCTCCGATTAGCAGATTAGTCGTTTAGTTTAATTCCTTCTTCGTACTGCCACCGTACACACATCACTCATCAGATCTACAGAGGCACATCTTCATACCTGCAGCCATGCTGAACCCCCTCCATATGTGGCACTGAGAGCCAACTCCCATTAAAGCAGCTGGATTTAATTCAGTGAGAATGCTGCAGGTCTGAAATATGCGGCTCAGCAAACTTTTGTCTGTTCAGAAACCCGTAAGGATTCGCAGGAAACAATATGCATTAATATATTGAAAAATTTATCTATCTTCAAAGATGAAGCAAGTGACTCCTGAGAGCAGTAATGAGGGTGCTGTGGGCAAAGTGAACAAACATTCCCACGAGATCATTATTCCCAAGTTAGACTCAGCCTGGGGACCCGGTGCCGTGTGTTTGCTGTTGAACAAATAGCACCTCGGAAATGTTCATTCAGTTAAAGAATATCCTGTATTCAGTCTTGAAACGCTTATAGTGCAATCAGCCACTTATGCACTTGTTCAGTCAAATGCAGGGTACATGTACGTGCATGAGTGCAACCAAGCCGGCAACAAAGTGCAGCCCCCACACTCTTTTTCCGTTCCTCAACGAGCACGACAGAATCGGGACCACATTAGCACCCATAGCAGGCCATAAGTCATTTGAACATTCACCATTCTAAGTGAAAAGTGAGTGGGTAGGGTTCTGTATGTTTGTATGTCGGGGATCAGGAGCTTGTACAAAGCATTTAGCAGGGAGGGTGAAACGTATTTAAACGAGTATATACCTTCCTATAGCCAACATTAAAAATCAAAGTCCCTCACCAGGGCTTTAAAACATCTTACATTCAGTATTTTCCCCTTTATGATAAAAACATTCAGTTCCTAGGACAAATGACTGTCTTGAAAGGGAATTTGCAAGAGGAATTTGCAAAGCCAAGTCAGGGGTGTGACAGTTAATCTTAAAATTCTTTTTGTCCCACCAAATGTCACAGTTGGCTCTGAGGGAGCAGCAAGGCAGAGAGTTCAGTGCACACCTGTCTCTGTTTTTCTCCCTGCGCTCCCATCTTTTGATGACAAGGGGAGAGCCAACGATGGAAAGCCTTTCTTTATTCACTAAGCGTGGACGACAGCAAGCCTTTCAGCAGACGCGTGTTCGCAGACTTCCTCAACAGGCCTTAGCCTCCGATGGCAAAGGACACAGCAACTGTCCCCTTGGCTATGGAAATGGCCACCCCCCCCTTCTAACTCCTCTCCATCAACAGCCTCCGTAGAGTAAAACAGCTTGACAGGGAGATTAGGCAGGAGGGAGGGATGGAGAAAAGGGAGAAAAAGAAAGACAAAACGAGGGGAGGGGTTGAGTTATGGTGGGAAGAAGCAGGGAGGAGGAGACGGCACAGTGCTGCTCTTTTTCTCCTTTTCAGCTGAAACAGTCTCAGGAGCTGCCCCCCAGCAACAGAGGGAGAAAAGCATGATGAATAATTAACTTCGAGAAATGTCACAAGCGGCAGAAAGAAGTGTAATCATTTCTCTGTTGGGTTTAGAGATCTGTTTTTTATTCTTTTCCTTTATGCCCTGTAGTGCTGGCGCACTACGCCGAGACTCCGAGCACAGGACTGCAACCCGTCCCCTAAAAGCATCCAATACATTCCCCTACATACTTTTCAGATAAAAGCAAATAAATCATTAATATTTGGGCCTTTTAGCAGCATCACAGAGACATCTCTCGGATGTCTACATTTTTAATCAAGTCATTGATGTCAGTCTCATTAGCTGTAAAATCACATTTAAGGAGCAGGAATCTCTGGTGGTAATGATTTAATCAATGTTAGGAAGGCTCGATCTCTGGTTCTTTTTAGTTCTGCAAAACACAACATGTCCTCTCAGAATGAATAAAATGATAAAAATGACAAATTACTCTCTTCATGTTCTAAACAAGCTAAATTTGTTCTCTTCCATATAAACCTCAGAGCTGTGAAAGTGAGTTATGGATCACCATGACCTAGTTTAATGAGGTAATTGCAGATATATATCATTTTTATCGTAGCGTTTCATAGATTTAGATACCAAAAAAAAAAAAAAAGGACCATTATTTGCGCCCAGATCCATTTGTGCGTTCTAAATTTCAGGTCAGCCGGCTTTTCATGTTCAGAAGAGAGGATACTGGAGCATAATGGAGATGACGAAAATAATGTTGAGCTTTCAGTGGACATAATATTTTGACATCATTGAAGGTACAGCACTCTACATTGTCTGCCACAGTAATGACAGAGCTGAGGGCAAAGGATGCTGCAAAGACACGGATCATTTAATGCCAAAGAATGCTTAAAGATCAGACAAACTCTAAATGAGATTCCTTATCGGTAAACACATTGATTGTTCGAAAATAAGATGCTGATTTTGCCGCTATGATTTATCTTCGTTCTAGATGACGTTGACTAATTGTGGCTTTATAGTACCGCTTGTGTAATATGGAGATTTATCTATAGAAAGTAGTTCGAAGAAGCGACCCATCCATTAATCCATAAAGTGTTGGATAGCACAACCCGGGAGACAGAAATGTTCGGTCCCTGTGTGCTCCGGAAAAATGTAACTCGAGGCAGGGATGGATTTGCCAGCTAGAGGGCCCCAGGGCAATGCTCAGCCGTGGGTACCGGTATTACAAAACATGTTGGTTTAACAATATCTACCATGTAGGAAATGTTAAACGGTATTAAAAAACATTGACACCTATGTTTGCTTTATATGACTCATATAAGACCTCAAAAGTAGGAATATAATATACAGGAGCCACCTGGGCCCTCACATCAATGCTTTGGTTTGCAAAAGTATACTTTGCATTTAGTGCTAATTAGCAAATGTTAGCATGCTAACACGCTATGGTGTCAATGGAAGACATTATAGCGGCTGAACATCTGAATGTTAACAGTGTTATTGTCAGCATTTTAGCATGCTAAATTAGCATTAAGCTGAAAGTGCCCAAATACAGACTCATGTGGCAGCATGGCCATAGACTCTCAGTCTTGTTGTGAATGCAAACATGAGCATTTCAGCGTCACAGACATTCAGACGTTGCCGTTTCATTTTCTTGGCACTGTCAGGTCAAAGTTTTCCCTTTTCAGAGATTCAGACATCTGTTCTACCTGAGCATAAATGTACAATTAAAATAGATTTTCGAGTTTTGTAGAGTTTAACACAAGGTACAGTGCAATCAGTGCAAACTGCAATGAAAAACAATGTGCCTTAATATGGCCCAAAACCATATTAAAGAAAGTATGCCCTAATTGCCCATCTAAAGCGAGTAGGAGGACAGAATTATTTTTTTTTTGACTCTCTAAGCTTCCCTTAAATGGCAAATCAGTGAGAAGAGAAAAGAGTCTCTCCCCAACGGAGCAATCAGCATGTTAATGCAGGAGCAAAATACCTCAAAATTCTCCCTTATATTAGAGCCAATTTTAAATAACCTAACAATAGCATTTAATTAACAGGGAGTTACACCTGAGCATTTAGAGTTTAACTAAAAAAGTCTCTGTTGTTATTTCACTTGTCTTCCTCTTTAATTATTCTGAATAAAGTCTCACTGAGATTCTCTAGGGCTTTAATTAGGGACTGAATTAAAGTTATGTAAATACAGTTGGAAGCCGCAGAGTCTTTAAATAGAGTTGTGTTGCATCTGGCATTTTTTTTCCTTTTTGATTCTCTGAAAAGGGAAAACATGCTAAGTCTTTCTTTTGAAGTTTGTCAAATCACTCCAGGGTACTTTTCCCTTAGGTGTTTGTGTGGATTGATACTTTTTCTCAAAGGGCTATGACGCGAAATCTGTGTCTGCAAAAGTGCAATTTTTGTTTGATTCTCTGAGTGTGTATGTGTGGAAAATGTGTTGCATTTTGTGTGTGCATATATACACACACAAGAGTATTTATATTGTTGTGTATGAAATTAACTGGAACCTGGGATGCATGAAGTTACCTGCCTATGAATGTACTAATGACTGATTCTCCACCTCCAATTTGCTGATCCACTGTGAAAATGAATGGAACGGGATCAGCCTCCCGTTGGGCTACTGGTAGATTAAATCCAAACTAAGTGTCTGGGCCCAGACTGCAAGCTTCTGTCTCTGAATAATAATGGGTTCTTTCAGCTGTGTTTGTCATCAAATTAGCCCTCTACTTCAGACGAGGCGTTCGCAGAGTGCAATTCTCGACAGCGACGGAATTCAAATTAGGTAAAAGTCAGTTGCTGTAGGAGGCGAAATGACAGTGTTCAAGTTTATAAAAACACCTCCCTTTCTGTGGTGCAGTTGCGTTCATGCTGTTTCTGAGTCACATTACAGGAGTGACAGTCAAACAATCCTTAAACCAGCAATTGCAGACTAGAGCTTTCTCTACGTGCTCCAAATCCAACCCTCCTTCTTAACCAGGAAGCCTTTGAAGCTTCTCCATCAGTGCATGCTTTAAAATGTTTCTTTTTTGTCCCCCGAATAAACACTGCAACTGTACAGAGTGCATTTGTAAGCACGGAGGAAGGCTGTTAAGTCTCGAGGCTGAGTTCACTTTTGTTTGTCTTCCTGCCTTGAATTTTGCGTTCAAGGGACTCAGGTTGGGCTCCTCCTGCTCCTCTCTGCCTGACACACTGTTCTTCATGTACCTTTGATCAACCCAGGAGAGGGGAACTTTCCCTGGGAAGCACCATCACATCAACACAGCGGGGGGGGGGGGGGAAACAGAGCAGGAAGAAGGGATGGAAACCCTTTTTCCCTCTGGCACTTTCTGTCTTAAACACTCTCTCTAAAAGGACTGAGCCACAATTAAAAGAACGTTTCGGGGCATCCGATGAAGTGATGGCAGGCTTGAATCTGAAATAGCTGAGGCAGGTGGATGTGAGCTGCAACACCCTGGACTTGTCGCCAGTCAATCACAGGGCCCACAGGAGCGTTTTGAGCCTAAATTATCGTCCCTACCGGTGGCAGGAGATTTGACTCCCAAAACGACATGTATAGGTGTACCTTACCTTCACCGTTGTTATAGTAACAATAAACACGTCGTTAACGTTGTGAAGCTGTCGCAGTTTGGTTAGGTTTAGGAGAAGATCGTGGTTTGGGTTCAAATAAGTACATTAATAAGTTAAGTGACGTGACCTAATGTCCCGTCAAAATAAGTCAGGCTTGACTTTTGGTTCTCCTTCTCCTGAAGGAAAGCCCTGTGTTATTTGACCTAACAGAGTTGTAAACTGGGTATTAAACTGCTGCACAGATGACCAATACATTTGTAGATGGGTAACTGAACATGTTTGCTCTATAAACCAAAACTCTTTGGCCCAGTATATGCACTAATAATGACTCCAAGCACACGTTACATGCCTCCTCCAGCAGTATGTCAAATTAGCCTGTTGAACCTTTAGCTCACTGTTTTAGTAAATATACCCTGTGAGAGCAGCTTTTCCTCTGTTTAGAACTGGCCTGACGGGAACCCGAAAGATCACATTAGCACTGTAGTGAGAGCTTCTCGTCTTTTATGAATGTGTTTAGAATGAAACTTAAGTCAATTTGAAATAGACTTAACTGATGTGAGCATAGACTACACTTCAGACTTCAGAATACTGTATATATTCATTATCAGGAGGTGGCTACAGATGTTGTTGACCATATAGAGTATAAACACTTTTTCATTTTGAAGAATGAGAAGAGCCAAAAAATGAGGCAGAGGTGGGTCAGATAGGATTTTTCAGAATGAGGTTATTCCTGCAAGATTTAGCTAATTTCACATTGTTGATAATCATGTTACAATGTCGATGCAGATTTTTAGATTTCATTTATATAAAACTCTAGATTTCATGCCGCAACTGCATGTCAGCATGAAGACATTTAATGCCGTCACTTCTTGTGAAACCGCATTGTTTCAGTGGATTCAGTTGGTCTCTCCTCTCCATTCTTGAGGCAAATGGTAGTGTGAGCAGTAGACACTCTTCTGAAAAGAAACTCTAATCTTGTTGTGGAAAGAAACCCTACACATGCAGTGGGACACTCTAAATGGGGCAAAAACCATGTTACATCTTATTTCCAGAAAATGCATGGCGTTGAGAGGCTGCTGAAATAGCTTTAAATTGTTTGCTGAGAACAGCGTTAGTACTTTGTAATGGATTGTTTTGCTCTGTGTCTCATTCTTTTTCCCTGCAGGGTTGAAGCAGATCCATGCCCTGTCCATCCAGGGGAACTATGAGCTACGTATCGACTTGGAGGACTTTGAAAATAGTACAGCATATGCCCAGTATGGTACCTTTGGAGTAGGCCTTTTTTCAGTGGACCCTGATGATGATGGATACCCTTTGACTGTGGGAGACTATTCTGGCAACGCAGGTATGTATGCTGAGTGAACTGCGTGCACTCTGATTTTCTTTTGCACTTTTCACACGCTTTCCTCATTTAACCAAATTGTGCTCACAGAAGCCACAGCAGTGGGTGAAACCAGCCAATTCCCAGTGCATGCTGCCTTCTAGTAAAATAATTGTATGTTATTTTTACAGTGCAGTGTGTCCACTTGTTAGACCATACAGACAGTTGCACAGACAGAGGGACTGCTAGTGTCTGTGTCTCTGCTCACCAACCACCAGATCCAAGCAGGCTACCTGTCACCTTGATTAAATTACTGCCAATTAATTGCACTGCTTGACCTGCAGCGTAAACAAAAACCCGCCGTTGAAATGAAGAAGCAATTTAAAGAACCTTTGGGGAGCGCTGCTCCGAGAACACAGCGAGAGAATGGGGACAGATATGAGAGATGGAACAGGGAAGAGAAGTTGAGAGGAAGGAGGGAGGGCTGGAAGAAACTAGGCTGGGGACAGGTGTGGGAGACGAAGACAGGAACAGAAGAGTGGAAGAGGTAAATTCAAATGAGGATCCAAGGGACAGAAGAGGTAGAGAAGAAAGTGAACCAGAGGGGAAGGGAAAAATGCGTTTGAAAATGGGAGTGTAAATGCGTCTTCCCCATTACGGTGTCCCGTAATGTTCCTGGCTTGTCCTCAGCATGGCCTGACCTTGAACTCGTCTACCTCTTGCACATTTGAATCCAGTCAAATTAAAGGCACTCAAACGCTCTCAGGATGATCATCCTCCCCACCCCGACTTCCCTCTGGCAGTGCTACTGCTGTTATTATTATTAGAAGCATTTTGCTCTGCTGTGGCTGCTTTCCGATCAGCTGACAGCCGCTCATTTGGGCCGGGAGCAGCTGGATCTTAATGGGCATCAGAGGAGGCTGCTGGCCCCCAGCCACCAAGGTGACATCCAGCGCCTTGCAAATGAGGCTTTAAGTGCTTTTGTTTTGTTTGGGGGTTTTATTCTCTTGTCTACCTCCTCTGGACATCATCCCGTTGTTGACGCCACTGAGCTGCTTCTCTTTCTTCTTTTTTTTTCACCCCCCACTGCCTCTCATTCTCCTAATGTCGAGCAGCACACAACATGAATATCAGACATGCCTGTCAGATTATTGTTTCCGCTGACTGGTTACCATGGTAATGCCAAATGGAGGGCAGAGTAGGACAGAGTGAGAGGGTTAAGAGCTGGGCGGCCACATCCTGGGCAATTAAGGATTGTTTGATGCCCTGACGAGCTGTTAGCCATCACCTGATGGCTGGTGAGCGGCCTTTCATTCTGCTCTCTGCTGTTTCCTTCTATCCATTTCTGGTAACAGTGTGAAGCCTGCTTTAGAAAGAAAGGAATGGACAAAGAGTGAAAGGGAGGCATTGGGAGTTTATTGAACATTATGAGCTCTTTGAACATCCATTTGCGCAAAACTTTAGGTTGAGGACATTGCTATAATGTCACTTGGCCATCTCTCAGAGCGATGGCTTGCAAAGCTGTTATCGGTGTAGAGAGTGCAAAATCTTTATGTAGTGAGTAGATTTTTTTTCAGACTTACCATGCAGGCCATGATTAAGGTCACTTAGGTCAACCCGCCTGTGCCACATTGCTGCGGTGGTCTTCAATCACTGTCGTATTCACAATCACGGGCTTTAGGGAAGAATGCCCTCTCATTGGCTATTATGTTTACTTTTCAAGATTTCGGCACCAGGTACAGAAGTGCCTAAAAGATGAACATTGATGCGGCAAGAAAGGATGAAATCAACGTATGTGATTAAGTCCACGAAGTATGTCTTTTCTCTCCTGTTGTAACATTTCTGTTCATTAACTGACAGACATTAAATCATGGGTTATTAAAAAGAGGGTGATTAAAAAGGTAGCCACAGAAACCTTTGATAAACCTCATAAACCTTTGCCTGACACCTTGGAGAGATGTGGAGCTTTATTTTGTTATTCTAGTGTAACCCAGGTCACAAAGAGTTAACCCGGAGAAGTGCTTTAGCCAATCAGGACGCAGGTCCGCAGCTCTGTAGGCGGGGCTAGACAGCATAACGCAGCAGCAGAGAGAGGATCTGCTGCTGAACGGTAAAAGCTAACTGATAAAAACGGATAAAAACACAGTATACTATGAGGAAAGTAGAACGATGACAGTTGTTACTCTGTTGTAAGCTGGAAGTGAGGAGCCAGAGTCAAGGACCAGCTTCCTTAACCTTTTCCTGCCAGGGCGGTAGGATAATAACCACCAACTGTGATACAAGACTGGTACTGTTATTACTGTCCCAGACTTTTCTATCCACATGACTTGGAAACGGACAATTTATGTTTTTCTTTTTCTTCAAACACAATCCCTGAACGGGAAAAAGGACCTGCTCATACTTTTGCTAGCTGAGTGAAAAGACTGAACCGCTATATTGGTTTATTCTGAACTATTGGAGATGAATGTGGATGTGACAATATTGTGCTACTATTATTACTCACCTGATATAGAACCAGATAGTGAATTGTTTATCTATTGATGATGAACTCAGGGTAAATAAAAAGACTAAGACTAAGATGCAAGAGAATTATTTTATTATTTTATTTCTGTGTTTTTCTAAAGAACTTTCTAAAAAAGTTCTTCGTCTCGTGTGGTCATTGAATGTTGTACATAGTCTCGTCTGTTAATTTAGTGTCTTCTGATTCTGGTCCAGTATAACAAATTTTCTTCACTCAAATAATTGATTTAGTACTGAATCTTCTCTGTATGCAGTAGAGTGAAGAAGCAAGTGCTACACTAGCATCTCCCGCTGTTTGTAGAAATGATTCATTAAAATGTCTTGCTATTTTGAAGCTAATCACTTGTGGATAATTACTGGTTTCTGTTATCAGATCCAAGAATATGTTGGCGAAAGACAGAAGAGCTGCAATTGCTTATAAAATTCCTTTTTTTTTTTCAACATACATCTATATCCCACTTTTTGTCGTGACACATGTCAAATTTTGCTGCGCATCTTTTTCCCGCCCCTAGGTGACGCTCTGCTGAAGCACAATGGGATGAAGTTCACCACCAAAGACAGGGATAACGACCACTCGGAGAACAACTGCGCCTCCTTCTACCACGGTGCCTGGTGGTACCGCAACTGCCACACCTCCAACCTTAACGGCCAGTACCTGCGCGGTCAGCACACCTCCTATGCCGATGGCATCGAGTGGTCCTCCTGGACTGGCTGGCAGTACTCCCTCAAGTTCTCCGAGATGAAGATACGACCAACCCGTGACCCAGAGAATAAATGAGGAAAACAAAAGGAGGAAGAAGAAAGAAGAAGACAATTTTTGAAACATTACAAACCACAATTTCTGACAGCTAGGAGGAGTTACTTGTCTTGATGTTGTTTATTCGCCAAAAACATACCTCTTTGAGTTTAGCTGACTCTGCTGTTTGCCTCCTGATGTCTCTCCCTTTTTGATCCTCTTCCTCCATCACCCAGCTACTAGTCTCATGCTGGCTACCATCATCTTTCCTCCTGGTCTCTTTAATGTCCCTTCATCCCTTTATTTTTGATCATTCCGTTCACAAAAACATAGCAGAGATCCCGAACCCAGAGTCCATTGCGCTAGTCTGACATGGTGGTCCAACCATCCTCTGCAGAATCACGCACCAGTGATTTCCTCCTGACATGTAACCCTGACCTCTCATCTGTGCTGACAAGGCACTTAGATTGGGGTTCAGTCTTACTGGCCACCACTGTATAATGAATATGAACAGAAAATACACAAACAGGAGATACAAATCCCTCCCCCCCACAAAGGAAATCCACAGTTTCACCAGCGAGAAGGGACAGCGCAGTGGTACACTAGGTCACATTTACATCCTTGATCCGAGAGAATGGGGTGGTGGGTGGGGAGTGCAGGGGCCGCCGATAATGAGAGGGAGACAGAGACAGAGAGAACGAGGAAACAATTTGACAAGAGTTAAATTAGTTGGAGAAAAAGGGAGGGGGGCGGTGGAGAGGAAGTGGAAGAAGAGGGAGTGCAAAAAAGAATGAAAAATAGAAATGAGATAAAGAAAGAGACAACAGAGGATCTCATTCATCTGACTTGGGCCATTAGGGAGCATATTGGGCACTTTGTCTGATCTGCCTGCCAGCTGAGTACTGGCCAACTGATGCAGCACTCGCAGATGGTAACCCAGCACTTTGTGTGTGTGTGTGTGTGTGTGTGTGTGTACGTGTCCGTGTGTGTATGTTTGTGTGTCTACGACAGAGACAGACAGACAGAGTCCTCTAACACGATCAATTTCCTGTCATGAGATCAGTAGAGCGTCTCGACTGACTACAATGTTTAGCAGAGACCGACTAAACATGACGCATGGCTGGCATACCTTCACTCTCTCCATCTAAGTAGTTAACATGAAATAACACCTGAAACGTACGTACATGAGACAGCAGACCGGTGAGATTACAGAAGAAAGACAGTGTCATACCGCCCCCATTGATCTCATTTTCTTGGACCTGCTGAGGAAATGTTCCGGTTCGTCCCACAGTTTCTCTCGTCATGCAAACGGAGAGGAGGTTGCTGTAAAATAAGATTTGACTCCCTCGACCTCTCGTCTCTTTGTTCTGCGTTCAGGACGTCTATGGTGGGTTAAGGCAAAAACAAACAAAAAACATTTACAATGACAGAAAACGAAAACAAAAAAATAAAGTAATGAAGATAAAACGCAAAGGCAACCTGTGGGCAGACGACAGTGCCATTTCTCGTCTTTTTCTGTTATTAAGTTGGTGAGTTAACGTTTTTTTTTTCCAATTTCATCGAGTTTCTTTGGATGTAATTAAAGCTTTAAAAAAAAAATCTGTAGATTTTATTGTACAGTGTGTATGACTTTTAGAGCATGTGAAGCTGTTTTCCTACTATGCTAAAACACAAAGAGTACTCAAGCACATGGACTTCCACCATTCAAAAAAAAATAAAGATGTATTTGCAGAATTTTTTTCCCCTTCCTCTGCCTGAACGACAGGTGGGAGTGGCCCGTGCCGCCCTTATGGTCCAATATGACTGAAGAGGAGGAATGTGATTATCCCTTAAGCACACGCCCGTTCAAATCTGCAGCACAAATATAAATCTTTTTACGGGGGCACAATATGAGGGAGGTTTCAAACCACCTGGCACATTGGCTGCCTTGCTGGACATATGCGATCTTGCAGACATCTTGGCTTTGGAAAGCCCCCGTGGCACTGGGTGACAGTTTTGAACGTGTGCTGAAAGGTGTCACCCCAGCTGACAGGGAGCTAAAGTGTAGCACCGAGCAATGTTGGGCTGAATACCTCTGACACTTGAACAGCTGTGAGCTTTTCTATCCCCGCCGGTGCTTGGAAGGATCTCCCGTTACTCCGTGTGTGTTTCCGCAGCACCTCGGCTGTCCACATGCAGCTATACGTCACGTCTTGGCGGACTGCTGCCACCTCTCCTCAACGTCAAAGCACAGACACGTGTTACAGATGCTTGCCGAGCTGGTTATGGCACAGAGCATGAGGTATGATGACGTGACAGGATATAGCGATAAGGTTGGAAAAATGTATGAAGACACTTAAGGAGCAGGAACTGGACTGAGTGTGTAAACGTATGCAAATGTATGTTTGTCTCTGTGCTAGACAGAGGGTGTGTGTGTGTGTGTGTGTGTGTGTGTGTGTGTGTGTGAGTGTGTGTGTGTGCACATGTGTGGGTCTACAGTGTCTCTGTGTGTACACATTATATGCACATGCTTTGGTTTGTACATGCCCACGTGCATGAGCCAGACGACAGAGCGGGAGGCCGAGTGCATCTCTACGTGGAATTCTGAAGTAATGTGACGCTTGTGTACAACTTGCCTCCCCCGCTATTTGTGTTGATAACAGAGAGATTTACATAATTATAATGAACTATTACTTATTGTGATTGTGAACCCATCAGAGTGGACACCACCTTCTGGTATTGTGTTGAACTGCGCTCGTACCCTGAAACCCTGAGAACCCGCTCCCAAAATCTTTGCTCACCGCAACACGCCATTGTGCTCACCGTATATATGTTAATGCTACGTTGCCCCTTGTTATCTAAATGTAAAGACCAGTATTATTTGCCATGCCCCTTTCTGTGTTTTTTGTTTTTGTTTTTGTTGATGTTGTTGAATGAATGTTATTACAGTCACTCTCTCTGCTGCAGCTTGCTAAGTCTCCGGCGGAAGAGATAACAAAAGAGGCTCTAATCATTCCCAGTTATCCCGCTCATTACAGTGCATCAGCACGCTCCTGATCGATCCCGCAGGTCCCCAAACCGTCTATCTTTCTTACTGTGTACCTCCTTAATTGCCTTAGCCTCTGCTGCCAATTCCTCCTCACTCCATACTGTAGCTCCCGCTCTCTCCTCTTTCCAGCTCCCGACTCCCTGCCTCTTTATCGCTCTACTCTTTGCCCCACTCTCTCCCTGGCCTCCCATCCCTCTTCGGTCCCCGCGCAGAACTAACCCTGTTTTCTTTTTCTTTTATTTTTGGTGAAGTACTATAGATTGTTTTGCTGAATCTTGATACTGTGTTTTAATGTTCTTGTCAGCATTTAATAAACATTCACATTTTATAAATGGGGAGCACCCTGTAGTGTGCAAGGTTTTTTGGGGGTTTTTCTCAGTGCATCCATGCGTGCTCATAGCAGTGCGGTTGGCATTTGTGAGCTTGTTTTTTTTATTTTATCTGAAAATAGCAATTTAATCAAGCTGAATCAAAAATCAGGCAATGGGCATTTACTATGCTTTTACCTGTCAAAAGAAAACAATGTTTTGGAACAACCAGTAACAATAGAACGTGCAGCTTGGTGTGAAAGGTAGGCTAAGCAAACCCAAATATTCAAAGAGAGAAGGGAGTTTTGGCTTTATTCACTAAGGTTTTAAAGGTAACATCTACAGGTTTGAAATAAATGAGCTCAGTTGCAACCCGTCTTTACATTAACAAAGTCCCAGTTTCTCTGGATATTTCACAGAATTTTAAAAGGTTTTCACTGATTTCGGCAAAAAGAAAAAAAAATTATAATCCCAATGAAAACTAAGTGATTTTGCATTATCTACCCATGTGGAGCTGTTATCACCAAGAACGAGATCATACCTAGAAATTGTGCAAGAAGTTTGAATAGAAATAATAAGGTACCAGTAGATAATAGATTAAATTAATTAGCTTTTAATTAGCTTTTTCTAAAATCATGTACTATCTTAATTTCCACAGATAAGGTGCCTTGGCCCTGCTGAAGTGTAGTAATGTGGGTGGAGTCTTTTTAAGGGCAGTCCAAGGTACCACAAGAAAGTCTACTAAGTTTCAAGTGATTAATATTTGTGTAAATGTAGCCCATACATATTCAATGTCTGGGTACGCATAAATAAAGGGATACATTTAAAAGTGGGGTCATTAGCAGGAGTAACAGTTTGATTTTATAGCAGCAATCTTTGTCATTTGATTATTGATATACCCAAATAAGTTGCCAGTAAAATCGGTTGTCGGCTGTATTGGTTCCATGATAAAAGCCATAGCCAGAAAACACTGGGCTTATGTCTGGCTCTCAGGGCCTCAGCTGGCTCAGTTTTAACTTCACATATCCTGGATCTGAGTAACCTGTTCTGGAGTAGAGTGAGATCAGAGGATCAGATCAAAATGTGTGTCTGTAAACACTGGCTACATGATATATTACCACTGTATTGACTTATTGTGGCAATACGTTGTTGGCAAACAGTTGCGCAATCACACATGCAGCAAACATGGTGTAAAATAAGCTTCATTTTTAGCTGTGTTTCTGACACATTTCTGGGGAAACATCTGGCTGTTTAGCTACCAGCTCATCGTTTGTTGCTGGGCAGGCAGCATGTAATGTGTTTAATCAGAGCCTTATTGCTGAAAACTGCCGCTTGCTGCTGCAGGGAACAGGTTTGCTGAGAGTGGAGATACTGAACCAGAACACTACAGCTGTGGAGCGTAAATGCAAAACAAATAGGCTGAAAGATGCTAAAACGCTCGCATAGAGCTGAGTAGAAGTGCAGAGTAGCTACATTACAGCCGACCCCTGTTATATTACATGAAGTCAAATGATCACTGTTAATAAAAATAAAAATAAATGGGATAAGTGTAGCGTTAATAATGCATAATTTAGATTGGAAAATGAACCTGTGTCAGAGGTTACATTTTCCACTACAAAAAGATACCAGCCAATGAGAATCAAGGACTCTTGAGTTTAAGAACAGTGATCTACAGCTGAAATAACAGCAAGAAGGCCTGTTGGGAAGGCTGCATTTTTATATATATAGAAGTTCTTGTTATTCCAGAATTTCACTCAAACATGTGAGAGGTAATAAACATTTGAATCCCTTCCCCCGCACATTCTGGCTGAAACCAGGGCTCATAACAAATAGCAGGTAGCCAGTTGAACATAAAATGTTAAATCAAATGAACTGTTGGAGAGTAATTGCACTGACAATGCTTTCAGCATTCTCGGCAGTGATTGGTTCAATGAAGCCAACTGCAATTCATACCCCATCACTGCAGCCCCTGGGGAGCGTGATGTAGACTTGTAAATAAAAACCTTTTTACAGACTCAGTGAATAAAAAGTATACCTACTGAGACAGGAACAGATATTCGCACGTTCATAATAAGTCATTTTTCACAGAGACGTCTTGCAGATATTCTTTTCTTCAAGCCTTTGTTCTGCGATAATGCTCTCAAGTATCGGGAACATAAACAACGTTACTTATATTTATCCATTAGTCTGTTCTGTAAAATGATAGAATTCCATTTCTTAGAGTATTGAAAGTGCTGGCTACTCATGCTACAGCCTAATTCTACAGCTACTTAGTATTCACATCTGGCTTGACTGGTTTATTGCTTTCTGTTCACTATTTCTATTGCTTTTTTAGATTTTGGTTACTGTAGATTCTATCCTTTAGCCTACTCATTTTAAAACATATTACTCCAACAGCTCCAACAACCGACATGCACGAGCGGCTTCATCTTCCAACTATAAGGTCAGTTCTCTCTAATTTGCTTCATGACCGTGACTTTCCAGGGTCACTAATGGTTGGTTTAGTCCATCAGAGTAACTTAAATAATTCCTAATTTTCAACATGTTGATCCCGTGGTGTTTTGAAATCCTGCAGCAAAATGCAACCTGTCACTCATCAAATATTAAGTGTCTGCGTGTGCGGCCAAAAGCCAGGCCAGTGTGTGAGTGTGAGAGTCATGATAGGAAGAGTGCATGTTGAAGGAGCAACACCGAGGAGGGATGCCAGCCGTGTGATCTAGCTCTTCAATTCATAGTTCAAAAGGCAGCAAATGATGTCAGCGACTGAGTTCCTATCTCTGTAGAGCCACTAGAAGCACAAGGCGTTCGGGCCTGGTCTTGACACTCTCTGTGTGCTGGCTGTGCTCTCTACTCAGCCCCCCTTCAAAGTGCAGAATTTGCAGCAAACATGTCATTTGCTTATTTGTGGAGCAGTGTGAAGTTGTGTTAAATACCACTCCGACTGCTCATGCAGAGATCGTCAAGGAAGGATGATACAACATTAGTGTACTCTTTTGTGCAAAGTATTATCCGGTGTAATTTCATGACTTCCTCCAGTGGGAGGAATGTCTATACCATGATGTAACTATTGTGCTGCCCTGTTACGTCTTTAGTCTTACTAGGGGTTTCCTCTTAACAAGATTAACTGAGCCTATGTTTTAACCCACCAGCCTTAAAGGAATCGTTTGACACAATGACAAGAAGGGTTCCAGAAAATGTCACAGAAATAGTTTCGTCACACAAACGCCCAAGCCCCTGGGAAAAGCACTGGGCTGTGATCGTTCTTTGCATGCTCAGAATTTGATCCATTCAGTCCAATAACATTTGGGAAGTCTGGAAGAGCCTAATCATTCATGCCATTCATGTGTTTGGGGAGCTAACAGGAAGTCAGCCGGCTCGGCCAGAGGAAGACTCCAACACCTCGGCTCTATGGGCCTAAAAACGCAATCCAAATTTCATAGGAAGTAATGGGGCACCATCTTAGAACACGGTATCCAGTTCTTTTCACTCATCCATGATAACTCCCACAGATGCTAAGCTAATCAACTCTCAGCTCTTGCTCCATGCACAGGAGCGAGAGTATGGATCTCCTTGTCTGATTTTCAGTCAAACTAAAAAAAAATGTGTCGTAAGATATGAAGACATTGCTGGTTGCATGCTAAGAATCGTCTTCTCCACCTTTAACACATACTTCTGGGTTTGGGGATATTAGCACTCCCTCCCTGCATATCTGTTCAGCCCGCCAGCAGGGTAAGCATACAGATTACTGTGGAGCCATGAAACACAACTAAACACATGAACACCTGACTGAAAGAGAGCGGTTGTATTAGTTCAGGCAGAGCACAAAATGTCAGGCTTTGCTCATCAATCAGCTAATCGCATACGCACACCAGTCTCCATCATTGTCATAAAAAAAAAGCAGCCTCTTTCATTTACTTGCTGTACACCGATTACTGCTGTATAAACTGCTGCACCACATTTTGCTGCAAGGTACAGCCCTACCCCTACCTCCACAAGCCTTTTTCTCATATAGCCTATCCAGTGGCTCTGACACAGATAACACAGTGCCGTTCTTGGCCTGGCTTCACTCTGTGAACTCTGCGTTACAGCCTGGCTATATCTTCAGCATGGTTGCTGGGAAGGCAAGGGGCAGCTTACTGCAGAGACATGGCTGTCAAATGGAACTGTGTTAGCATTTGTTGATATAGTAGAAGGTTTTACCTTTTCACTGGTGTGCATACGAATGAAGCGTCTTTAGTCACAGTCAGCATATTCTTATGTTAGTGCGCACCTTGATTCAATATGTATGTGTCAATCATTTATTTTATTGTATATAAAGTAAAACATATGTATAAAAAACATTTGGTGATTGTGGGTACATGGACGTGATATTCAAGTGGCTTGACAATACTTACTGCACACTGCCAATCATATGATAAATATGTAAAGCTGCCAGCTCTTCAAAACCTAGCAATAAGATGGGGGACAGCAGAGCCTGTGACTAGTGACAGCAAGGCTGGCAGTGTCCTCCACGCAAAATCTAATTTGCTCGTACAGGCGAACTGCTGAAGACCAAAACAAATCGCAGGCTTTGGTTTCGATCACTGAAGTATGTGAAGGCTGCTCTGCTCATTGCTCCCAAACCCTTGCCTGCAACTGTGATGCTGTCATCCGATTGGATACAGCTTACATCTTCTGTTTACTCGCAGAGACGTTATTTTACCAGTAGTAGAGTGAATATTTCTTGCTTTAAGTCATGTTTTCTCGCCACACGATTCTCAGATTTCCTTATCTGGCTGACTTGGAGCCACATGCCTGAAGGGCCACACACATGCAGAGGATGCAGATGCACACGTTGGTATTCATGAACAGTAAACCTGATGGGACTAAGAGTGTATTAGTCCACATACTCTGCAGTAGGTGTACGTACATATTCAGGCAGAATGGAGCGGTTATTTTGTTTACAAAGTAGGAATATTTTAACAGCTGGTGAGCTAATCTTTTATTTTTCTCACAGTATGGTGCAATTACGACTTTACTGAAGAACACTTTCAACACAGTATAGTACAGGCAAATTATTATGCTCTCCTTATTTTCCACTTGTGTGATCAGTAACTGAATTGCCAAAACAATGAGTAATGACCACTCAATGGCTGCTGTAGCGCTAGTAGAAGACATTGCAAAGACAGCATGCTGATTTCTTTGACAAAGGACAATTAATATCTTTTGGAGCGCTTCAGACTACAGACGGAGCTCACTGTGTGTGTTTGTGTGTGTTTTTGCGTGGACCTGAAAGCTTTCTGGTGTCCCTGCAGTCTCAGCCAGGACGTACGTTTTTCAGTGCAACCTCAATTTATTTCATGCAATTTTGAGGTGACATTAATTAAATGAGTTAATCTAATCACACTCTTCTTTTTGCATGAAAGAAACCCCTTTCAACCTGCATCAGCGTTCCCTTCATGTTGGTGATGGATCACAGCAGTAGTACAGCCATGCTCAAGTACAGATAGCAGCTGTTTCCTCCTCCCTTTCAAGCCTTACTTTTTTTTTCCAGTGTGTGGCGCTCGTTTTTTTACATTAGTGACCCTTTGACTCTCTTTCTTTTAAAAAAAAATAAGGGTAACTCTTTTCTATTCTGTAGGCAAATGTAAGGAAGAACAGTTGCAAGTGACCATCACTGTAGGCAGTTTAACATGCAAGCGGCAAATGGGAAAAGTGTATTTTGACATATTTTAGGCATATCTGAACATATTCAGCACACAGATGGTGAGCAAAGAAGTTGATTGAGAAGTTTCTTTGGACATTTTAAGCTCAAGTCACCATTGGGGTTTACATACACCATGAATTCAAGCTAAACAAAAAACTAATCAGTTCCAGCATCTGAAATGTAGAATCTTCTGTTTTTCGTTGTCACATATGATAATAAATTGAATATGTTTGGGTTGTAGACCCCTGGACTGGCATTCTTCTCTGACATTGCTAAATGCATAATGAAATAACACCTCCTTTGATTCAGTGGAGTTTCAGGCAAGTAAAACATTGAATTATTGCATATACAAAGTTGTGTGTCCACTAGACTTACTTAGACCACTATACTTACAACATTTCCTTGTAAGTATCTTTGGGATTTGTGATCCTATCAAAAGGGCTTGGTGCAGAGATGCTGTCTGTTTAAAAAATGTCTACTCTGCCACAATTATGCCACTAATTTCCACTTAACAAGCATTATTTATAAGGCAACTTATCAAAACATATTATAGACACAAAAATTGGGCTTTTATCAGTTTTTTTTCCATCTTGTATAACCAAAGAAAATGTGCACCTTTTGTAAGCCTTGTAAAAGAAAAGCAAGTTCGATCGTTTTCTTATTTATTTCATCATGTCGTCCACGTACATTCGTGAAATAGTCTTTTCTCAAATTCCCTATATAAACAAGCAATAAATTAACTTTCTTAGTGGGTGCTGCAGCAGAGACATTTCATTACGCCACAGTCGGCTCCTTTGAGGCTATTACCACATGAAGAGTTTCCGTGCTGGGTATAATGACACTGACTCATTGAACTGATTAGCTTGAGAGTAGCAGTCGCTGCTTGGCCTCTTCACACTGCCTTGATGTTCCCAAGGTTGGCTCTGATGAGCTTTCAGGTGTTTCAGGTTCATCAAAAGGTGTCCCGTTTCTCCTTTGCAGACTTAACCCTGTGTTTTGGCATGACTTTTATTTTCATGAATTTGGCTCTTTTTCTACTCAAGCTCTGCAGGGGTGTCATATCAAACTGGAAATGTCAGGATGAAACCACACTTTTTATTACACCTTGTATTGTACTGCGGTGGGACTGTTGCCAGAGCTTGACATGTCAGCTCCTTAATTAGATTAATCCAAGGAAAGAACCGAAATGGGTGAGGAAATACTGAGGCAATTGTGTGCCTGGCTGTGTTATTCAGCCTTACCTAGCAGACATCTTTCTTCCCCAATCAGAATCATGAAAGCATGACCCGTGAATTTTTCGTCTGACTGGCCATATCTCAGCTCCTGACAACTTTAAAGTAGCACTTTTTTTGCATTTTTGTAAGGATGTGGGAGCTTCAAAAGAGGTGGAAATTGATTGTTTTAAGCTGAATTTTAAATATGCAGCCATTTAATTTACATATTACTGGATGCAAATAATTGTTGTCGTGATCTTCTGTATTTCAATCGTTAATTATGTTCTCTTTGTGTTCACATATGACCCATCACTGATACTAAAAAGCTGACTTAGAAAATAAGTTCAAAAACTTAAAAAGGTTTGTCTTAAACTTGTCGTGGCATTGAGTTTGTGTTTGAATAAGTACCATCAAGACATTTGAAATTCATTGCATGAGGTTGCAACATTCTTTCTCCACATGTAGTGAGTTGTTTATTTTTCAAACCAGAGTTTGAAAATGCTTCACTAGATGAAATAATTGTCCCCATGTGTCCCAACGTTGTTACCACAGCAACAATACAGAAAATCTGTAAAATACAAACAAAGTGCATCAGCAATGAAGACAGGAGTATTCAGTTCGTCGTCCAGTTCCGCGCAGCTTCTTGGTCGGCTGTCATGCAGGTGAGTGAGGGCTGTCTGTTCATAGGTGGCTGGCAAGACTGGTTGTTTGTGATCAAGGGTTTGTCCTATACAGGACGCTATTTTCCATATACAGCCTGCTCCACTCTCGAGAGTTTTCTTCTAGATTTGTCCAATGTCCTGCGTTTGTCCTCAGTCAGTTTGTTACGACTCTCCAGGATTTTCCCAATGACAAGGTCATTCCGCTGCTCGCTTGCCAATTAATTGTGGTCAATTACTGGGAAATGTTGCGTGTGAGTTTGTTGTTGAGATGCCACCCGTGCTACTTCCCCTTGCTCGGTTGTTCTGCTACCTTCCCAGGTGGCGCACACTGGCTTAGCCTGGGGGGCCCTAGGAGTGGTGACATTGTTGGCTACAGACCTAACTGTGGTGTCTCGGTCATGCCCATCTCAATGACTTTGGCTATGTGCTGAATGGAGCCTGACAGGGTTCTCTTTGGGAGGATCATTTCATGGCTAGTGTGATTGAAAATGGGCACACTGACGAGTGGCCACCTGCTGCAAGAGACCATCCCCGACGCTCAGTGATTCTAAGGTTGCACCCTCTTCTGAGGGTTTAACCTCCCATGTATTGTTTTTCTCGCTGGGATGCTCACATCCTCTCTACCCGCTCTGATTGTGGCCATGGTGTAGTTTGGTGTCCTCTGGACCTGAATTATGTTATACATAGCTTTTGCTTGCTCTTTTTCCATGCCGAGAACTGTTTAGAGGAGATTCATAACCATAACTTGTGCATCAGCAGAGGACTCTTGGCCATTTATCACCTCTTGGAGATCCTTAGCCCCTAGATGAGACTGAGGGAGGGGGAGCTGGCTGATTAGGAATGGGGCCCGTATTGCAACGTTTGGATTGTCATTTCCTGTGAGGTTGACCGTCGGCACCACCCATCCGTCATGTGGGATTGACCGTCCATTTTTCAGAATACAGATCAAGGCTTTCCTCTGGGTCAAGAAGCTCTTGCAGTAGTCGTACTGGGTGACTGGGGATAAATGTTTCTCTCCAGGACCTGTCAATGATGCTTACATGTGAGCCAGAGGTAAATAGCAGTTTTTTCTGCATAACCACTGATGATACATTTGAGCAGACTCTTTCTACCAATCAGTGGGGCTGTGCGGTTGGTACGTTCAGGGTTAGAGCAGGGGTCACAAGCTCTTCTGCAAAACATTTTTCTGTTTTGGGTGTCGGTGCTTACGTGTGAAGGATACTGGGTGGAACTGGAACTGTGGAATGGCCTCCGGTTGTCCCTCAGCAGAGATCGGCTCTCGTTTACCTGCTGCCTGGATCTCTTTAAACAGCCAAAAGCCAGATGTCCTGGATCCCCACACACAAAACAGGGATTACAGTGCCTGGTGTAAACAGTTAGTACAGCTGGGTATTTTACCCTTCCTCGTGAGATGGGTTGATGATTGTGGTGAAGACAGATGAGCCCCCACAACTTATTTCAGGTCCCAAGGTTGGTACCACAGCAACAACAACAGAAATTCTGTAAAATACAGATAAGGTGCAGCAGCATTGAAGTTTGTCGTCCAGACTGTGTCTGAGATCTGGGCAGAAGTTTCCCATTGAGACAACTGCTCTGTTATTAGTAAGAATATTTGGCCCTGAAAATCAAAGAAAATTACTGCTCAGCTTATTGGATTAAATAAACACAAATGTGGTCGCACGGTTTTTGCGGTGTCCCAAAAACATCCATGTATGCATCCATCCATGCTCCAGTACATGTGCCCCTGTGTGCAAGTATTATATTATGCAGCTCCCCTCCTTCTGATAGGGAGGTACAGCGTATGACAAGTTTTCACAGGCCAGGTTAATCATATCTCCAAACTCCTACCCAGGAGTCTCCTTCTCCTTGTGGCATGTGATGTTATTGTATGTTAGCCTAATTGATGGTTCTGGCAGGTAGAAGGTCCCAGTGGGGTCTTGTGGGAGCTGTGGATCCAGTATTCTGCCTGACAGACACACGCAGAGGTAACCTGAAACCGGCTTATTACTGGTGACACCTCACACATATGGAGCAGTTGCTAATAACTAAGCAGACCCCATGAGGACCATTGATGGAAGGATGTTGGCAGGAGGAAAGTGAGGTTTTGGCTAAAAGGTTTTTAACTGAAATTACACAAACGTTTCTGACTTAGCTTTGGGATACAAGAGATGAATTAGTCCTATATTGCCAAACCTACATATCTATGTTTGTACTGTGCCAGCACGGGACAAGGAAATGTACATGTTGACCAACGTAAGAGCATCTCTCTGTGTCTGTGGTTTGGATCAACGCACTTGAAATAGAAGTTGTTCCATGGTGCAAACAACTACAAAACACAAACGGTATTAGGCTGTGCCAGTGTGGAGTTGACTTATTTCTGCAATGTATTCTGATGCTAAAAATGGGTAATTTACAGGTCTAATAATTATAAAAAATGTCTATAGTTAGTTTTTCATTTGTAGCCCAAATCCATAAACTGTTTATGAACAAAAATATGGATTGGTTCATTAAAGAAGCATCATGAACAGACCAGGCTACATTCTTTATATGCATTTTTAAACATGCTAACAGCATGACAAGGGCAATGCCAATGTTGGTCCATGGTCCAGACTGAAACATCTCAACAACTATTTGATCGATTGCCAAAACATTTGGCACAGACATTCATGTCACTTATCTAGTGGATTGGCACACGTTTTTGTACAGATATTCATGATTTCCAGACAATGTCTCCTAATGACTTTGGTGGTTCACTGACTTTTCCTAGCACCGATACTTTTGGTTTATGGCCAAATACCTGCAAAACTAATCACTCAGCTGTACTTTATGTTTGGTGCTAATTAGCAAATGTTTGCACGCTAACACGCTATACATAATAAACATTACATGCTCAATATCAGCATTATAGGATAGTAATTGCAAGTGTATTAGCATGCTGATGTTGGCTTATATTTTACAGCACTGCTGTGCAAGTACAGCCTCATAAATAATACTGTTGAGGAAAGAAAGAAAAGAAAACTGCACAAACACATGAGCCAAAATATCACATTAGGATTAATTATATCTCAGACATTCATGGTTTATAAATAAATTCTTACAGTTTTATGCATGTCTTGTTTTTAAGCAATGAAACAGAATTGAGTGAGTAATCTGTTTCTACTAAGAAATTAGGGATATTTGGTACACCTTTTGGTACTTTTCACTGTGTAGAAACAGAAAAACAACTATGTATTCAAGTAATTGATGCTGTGTGTCAAAATAACAGAAAATGTCTCTTGGGCTAAGTAAGTAAGTTTATTTAGGATACCACCTTTCAGAGAGCAAGATCACAAAGTGCTTCACAAAAGTAGAAGTGTTAAAAATAAGACCATAAATATAGGAAAAAGAAACCAGCAATAAAACATGAACAACAGCAGACCTTAAAAAACACAAAGAAATGACAAACATCATGCAGCACAAGGCTAGACAAAGACCATTTTAAATGAATAAGTCTTGCTTTTTTAATGGCGCCAACAGAGAGTGCACATCATATGTCTATAGGAAGGGCATTCCACATTGTCAGAGCCACCACTTCACAGGCATGAGCGACTTTTGTTTTAAGTCGGACTGGAAGAACAACCAGTAAGCCCCGGTGAGAAGACCTAAGTCACCTACTGGAGATGTAAGGATGGAGCAGGTCAGAGATACACTGGTGCCTGACCATGCAGGGCTCTATGTGGAGCCTTAAACTGAATCTGTAACTTGATGGACAGGTGTAAGGAGGACAAAATGGGTCCTTTTTTTCCCAGTCCACTTGCTGCATATCAGAAAGCATACTGTATCTGTACATTTTCTCTTTCATGGAGCAAAGCAGGTATTGTAAACAATAATTTATGTCAGTTACCATGAATTCCAATAGAAATGTTGGCTGAAATGTGACTAAGAACATCGAGAATTATGTGACTGCGCTCACATACCTGGTCGTGGAATTTAACTAGCACTTTCAAGAAGGACGTTAACCTGATCTCAAACCCTTTCTTTGTTTATGTGGCAGTATTACAGGAAGACGCGCAGTTGGAGCTGAAATGCAATGTGGTGGTACACACCTACAGGTTAGATTATTTGGCTCTACAAACACATGAGCAGACATTTTCTGAGCCGATCTGACAGCAGTTCTTGAGTCCAAGCATTAATTACAGTCTGCACATCAACACCTTGTAAACCCTCGACTCCTTCACAAGGTGCTCAGCAACAAAATTATTTTCTCACACCATCCTAGCAGATGGCATGGTTGCTGTTGTTTAAGTGAAAGGTTATGGATCCACTATCATTTCCTTCTGTGTCCGCCACACTCATAATGTTCTGTGTACAATGCTTTTTTGTATACTTTCCCCTCACCTTGTGTCTCTTTTTAACCCACCAACAAACACAGCAACACTTGATGGCTGTGAACCTGACAGGTTTTTTGATGCAGCCAAAAGTCACACTGCAGCAACTACGTTTTATTTTCAGGTGTTATTTTCACGTGGTTCGCACTGCTGTTACCTCACAGAATAGCAACCATAAGATGTGAGCTTTTTCAGCAAGTTGTTTTCCATCTGCAATCTTATACACCATAAGGAAGGATCCGAATCAAGGAAAAGGGAGGGAAAAATAGTTTTCCTTTGTTTATGTACACAACGGCTGATGTTCTTTTTTTTTCTTAACCAAGTAATCTAACAGATTGTCACAATCATGCAAGCCATCTGATAATACTTAACTCGACAATGCGCTCAACTACTTGTCTTTCTACTAGCATAAGAAAAAGCTCTCTTTTTGCTGACATTTACCACAGCTAATGACAGATTTATAATACAGTTTTTATTCCTCTTGAGGCTTTTTTTTTATGAGTATGGCTAAAGTTTTCCAGTGTGTGACTCTGGCAGCCCTCCGAACACTTCAATTAAGTCACTGTTTTGTAAGTAAAATGTCTCCTTGCTCAGCATGGCTGGTCTCATTTATGCTCACAATGATAATAAGTTCAGTCCTTTATAAAACAATGAATTAGAGATTAAGCACTGCAGATTAGCCTCATGCCTAATTGATTATGAGTAACATTTAACTGTGTTACAGCTCGTAGCAAATGGCACATTAATGCCATATCCTTTGTCTCTCTCTCATTCGCTCAGGCTAATGTTTACTCTTCATCTCATGCAGCATGCATTTGCAGTAATTCTCTGTCTCTTTCTCTCTGCATTCAATTCAATTTGCTGTACTGCCACCGCCTTCAGGCCTTGCTTGGAGCCTGAAGGTGAAGCTTGGGATTTCCCCGCTGATCTACGCTCCAACACTCACCTTTAGTCAAAAGCTTTGGGTCGTGACCGAAAGGATGAAACTGCAGATCCAAGCAGCTGAAATTAGTTCTTTGCAGTGATAGGCTGGGGAGCTCAAATTCTCTGATACCCTATCTAAGCTCCTAACCTATTCGTGCAACAGTTGCTCCTTTATGTTGAATGGAGCCTACCGAGGTGGTGGGGGCATCTGATTAGGATGCCTCCCTGAAGCCTCCCTGTAGAGATATTCTGGGCACGTCTGACTGGGAGGAAGCCCAGAGTACTCTGGAGGGATTATACATTCCAACTGGTCTGGGAATGCCTCAGGACCCCTAGAAGGAGATTTTAGGACATGGCTTGGGAAAAGGATGCATGAGCTGCTCTATTAGGTTGTTGCCACTGAAGCCAGGACCCTGACAAGGGGAAGGGGTAGATGAATAGATGGATTTTTTTTAATGGTTTAAATGTAAAAAATTAATATTGCCAGAGCTTCCATTACATGGGAATTTATTTAACAGCCAAGAAAAAAAAAAGAGCACATAGCTCTGCCAAGGCTGTACAATCCTTGAAATCTGTTATTAATAATATCAAATATTTAGAAGATTATATCAGCATCTGGACCTGCATCAAGAAAGCCATAATGACAAATAATCATGCTAATTTTGGAAAATACCCAAATCCAGGAAGTATTAGCTTTGCACAAAGATGAATTGTTCAAACTTGTAAATGAGTTGCCATTCATGAAGCAGCATTTACATGTGAAATTCCATCCCACTTTGCAGGATTGCTTGTCATACGGTATATGTAACTACAGTAATAAAGCGCCATCGCTTGAGGGAACGCCTGACATCTAGTATGGTATTACATCTACTCTCCTGCAGTTGTTGCATAATACAAATTAAGTATTAAGTGACTCTGCAGCCCTCGCTTTCCAAATTATGTAGCTACCTATTTACTGTTTTCAATTTTAGTATAACTTTTTTTGTTAGGTTTTACACAAAATCCCATTCAGACCTGTTAAGTAGTTTTTGAAATATCCTGCTAACTGACAGACAGACTAATGGGACCAAAAACAGCTTGTTTGCCGGGGGGGTAATTATAGAGCATTTACTCCAGTCAGAACTATTGCTGTTCTTTGTGCTGTCAGCGCTGTGTGAGTGTGTGTGTGTGTGTGTGTGTGTGTGTGGCGAAAGAGACAGCTGAAAAAGGATCAAATCAGCCATAGAAGCCTCCAATATGTAGCAAAACACACTGTGACCTTGCCATAGTGTTGCTTTAATCCTATTCAGATAATAATCAAAGCAACTCTCTGCTGGTGTGCTGGTAACTGAACATAACAAACCATCAAAACAGATGAGAGGGAAATGTTTAATAACCTCTTGTTGGTTGACTCATTGATCAAAGTCCTCACAGGCATGGTGGCAGCATTTGCATATATCAGTGGATTCTCAGTGTCAAGCCTCCTTCTTGCATATTGTTTGAAATCCCTCATTATTATAGCACATGTCGGAGTGTCTAGGGTGTTGTCTGTTTCCTGAGTTTTGCCATCTTTCACTGGATGAGTTGTGAGAGACGTTCATTACGGGAAAGAAGGTGAACATAAGGTACCTTGAGCTGGATTTAAAAAAAAAAGAAAATCCATTTCTTCCAGCTCGGGTTTTAAGGCAGCGATCTGCACAAGTGGGTCATCATGCTATCCAGGTTCTGTCATATCCTATCAAAAGCCATGCATGGTGATCTTCCCTTGAGATTGCAGCAACATGCATGGTCTGACCACCTGACTCTACACATATAACATGTAAAAACAGTGTTTAGACATGCCTGTGTGGAAAGCATAAATGCCAACAACACACAGGTTTTAGTTTGTATGGGGACACTTTGATTGGATCCTATTGCCCAGGCATGCATTTCACCCAGTCACAAGATAGATTCATTTACAGGCCTGTACCTTTCATTTAATTTCACCACCAGTGATACTGATCGCCTTAGTATCCCTGTCTGAAATTACATACAAAGCGCTGAGTGAGGAGCTGGCAATAACTGAACGCGAAATTGATACGGCTTTACACACCCTACATGTAATGCAGTTTTAGCCGACACCACCCAGAAATGTTGGCTTCAAAAATGAATCATTTTGAATCAACATATAAAGATTGAAGCTGTATGCTTCATACAGGTTCTATTGGATTGCATCAACCTGTACTACTGTCATCACCATGTGCTTTACACAGCAGATCCCAGACATTTGTTTTAAGACCGTGGACAATTTCCACATTCATGTCAACAAAACGAAATTACCAGCACGAAAAACTCACTTTACTCTTGAAGCTTTTTAAGTGAATATTAATACAGATTTTGGTGCCACCCGGTCAAACAATCAAAGCTAACTTTAGGTCTAACATGCAACAAAGTTCAGAAGATAGTCTCTATTACGATCCCTAATCTACCAATACTTCATGTTTTAGCTGGCTGCAAGAAGGAAATTAAAACCGTCCATTTTGCTGGTCACTTTTGTTGAGCCCAGAGGCATTTCTCATTTTGACTCACAGTGTAGACCTATTTTTCACTTGAGACTGTGCCCTGTTGCATAATTTTGGAGTCAGCATAATCTAAACAAGGGGCGGCTGACACTCATATACTGTATACATCTTTTATGTAGTATTACACACTTAAAAAATGAGGGAAAACCTAAAGACAAAGAGTTTTTAGAGTAAACACATTTTTCAAGGTGCAATACATCTTTCACGCATTATCTTTAACCATACATTGAACATTTTATGGTTGGCTTTTCCAGCCTGCCACAGCATTTAGTGTCCATGAAATCCAGACTCATGCTGACTCCTTTCTTGCTGTTCAGAGAAAATGTGCTTCTTGTTTTCGACCCAATGTGGGCTTTTGTTTAAGATAAAGCATTGATATTGTCATCTTTATCTTGGGGGCAAAAGATAGATAACATTACTAGCCTATCATGAGTCGAGGCCTGATGTGACCTCTAACCAGTTAAGTGGCAATATGAATTAGCCAGTATTCATAAAGACAGCCCTTGAACTTCATAAGGAAGAATGAACATTTGCACATGAGGACGTTAGCAGTGCACCTGAGCTCGTTCAACAAGCTCAGGTGCAGAACAAGATAAATGTAGATGGAGAGTTGCACTGACTCAAACCTCTTTCCCTGTTGATGTGGGAGGATTACAGGAGGATGTGCAGTTGCCACCAGCAGCTTCCACTCTTAAAGTTCTACAGGGGTTTGGAAAAGTCCAGATTTCCCCAGATGAAGCGCCACATGCCAAAAGGATGTTCAGTTTATTTGTTCGAATTCAGTTTAGAACTCGCTCATTAAGATGTATTAAATTAAAATGTTCATGGCCCAGGACTATGTACTTCTTCTCTTGGCCGGAAATGTTTGGGCTCCCCTGGTATACAGCTTGATGGTGGGGTGCTAACACAGCTATAGATTGTACAGAACTATACAAGGATAAAACTGTGCTGGGAACCCGCCTCAGACAACTCTAAGCAGCTTTACAAGCCTCACAAAAACTACAGTCTGCACATCAACACCTTCTAACCCATGACTCATTCTCAAGCGGTTCAGTAACAAAATTACTTTCTCACACCCTCCTAATAGATGGGATATATGGCATGGTTTCTGTTGTTTAAGTGGAAAGTTATGTGCATAGCATTTCACTGGGCGCACTATCATTTCCTTCTGTGTCCGTCACACTCAGTGTTCTGTGTACAGTGAGTGCCCTTTGGTCTAATTTTCCCTCACTTGGTGTCTCTTTTTAACCCACCAACAACAGCCAAAAGTCACACTGCAGCAACTGCATTTTATTTTCAGGTGTTATTTTCACGTGGTTCGCACTGCTGTTACCTCACAGAACAACAAGATAAGATGTGAGCCTTTTCCACAATTTTTGTTTACAAAACTGCTGATGTTCTCGGTGCGATGTTCTCAGGGCTGAATGTGACTATCTGCACTGTCTGTGACATTACTGCTTTATGTAAGACTGACTGACTGTATCGAAATCCATCTACATAGATGGATGCTGGAACGGTATTCCATCAAATGAATGCAAAACTAGGGGGCGCAAGCATGAAACCAAAAAGTAAAAAATATAAATTTCTCCCTTGTGGTTTCTGACTTGTGTCCACAGGACAATTGAACTGAACAGAACTGATTGATAGAGCAGCCAAAAAAATGCAATTCAATTTCAGTTGGTAAGTAAAGATTAAATGATAAGTGTGTAACGACGTTGATGTTATTTTTAAACTTATGTCCGAGAAATCTGTACCATGAAAATGTGGCACTGGATGTTCTGTCCTGCTCTTCATATTACATTCCCTCTCTAAATAATCAGCTGAGGAAACTGACAGCTAAGGGACAATTACACAATCCCTGCATGTTAAAATATATTATTGCCTTTGTTGATGATGCATAGTAATTTTATTGCACTTTCTTACATCATCAATACCATGAGACTGATGGCACTTGACACTTGGACAGCTCTTTGTACTGCACCACGATTAAGGCCAGTGGACTTTAAATGTAGCAGAGAGAATTAAATTTCAGAATTTTGTCTTTTCCCATTATAAAAGGAATCTCAAGTCATTAAAGCTGACATTCTTGAGGAAACACCATCCATGAATTCAGCCTTCAGTAGCATCGCCATTTGTCCATTTATGAGGGAAAAGCTTGTTACTGGTCCCTGGGCTGATAATAATAGAGCCGATACAGCTGCAACAGCAGTCTCATCTTGTTTTTCTTCTCTCTGCGTGACCTAGGAATGACTTCACCGTTTCTGGAAAATGCCTCTTTTCTTTTCTTTGTTTTGAGCGAGCACTTATCTCTATTTAATTTGCTCTTTCATACTCCTCTTTTGTTGCTTCAGCTTCCCTGCATATCATTCCACGCAGAGTTCAGCCGGCTCTTTGCAGCCTGCGCTGCTGTTAGAATAGCGTGTTGTCGGCCTCTGTTTAAAGAAAATGCAAATAACAGAACGGTGATGGATTTTTATGTACACCCTTTCTAGTCTTCTTTAGAGTGCAACATATCAGCATATGGACTTCAAACAGAGCAAACACAATGTAAATGTTTCCTCCTTTGAGAATGGCACAGAGCAGGAAATCTGACAAGTCATGTTGGTCCCAGTCATGAGGATGAAGCTGCTGCAAATCCTCGTTCATGGATCAGCTCACACATGATATGAGAGAAAGTCTGTATAGCTCAGTATATGAATTTGCATGAGAAGATTAAAGACTTCAGCCCATGCTGAGCCATGTCACGGATACAAGTGATGGATGAGTCATACGGGGTGTGATCATAATTTCCTCATTTGTTTCCAGGCATCAACAATCACCTACAGAGCACTCTCTCCATTTGTAGAATTGCTGCTGCGTGTCAGGAGTTCATCCTTATTGTTTCCTTTGAACCATGTTTGCTGAATGACTGCGACGGTGGTGTTGAAGGTTATCTGCGTAGAAGGTTCGAGTATATGAAGAGCATGCTTTATCCTAGCCAAGATTATTGTGTTGCTGTGAAGGGATGTTTTCTAGATGCAGCAATATGTTTCACATCCGGAGCTCAATTTGTCATTTTTATCTAAAATACTAAACTATAGCAAATGCACGAGGGGTATCCGTGTTGCAGGTTTTGGGTATGTCATAATTATATTTTTAAGTGTGTGTGTGTGTGTGTGTCTGCAGATAACTTACATTTCATTAGTCATTCAAGGTTTGGCAGATAGAGAAGTAGGATTGGAAACATGGAGATGAAGTGATTTTTTTTTTTGCTCTTGCTCTGTATTTATATTGATTTAGTTTTTTACTGCTTGCTCCTTTTTTTTTATTGGAAACCACTGAGATCTCATATGTCTCACTTGCAGATTACAGCTGTACCTCCCTCATCGTTTGCATACTCCTCATCTACACCCATGACTGACTAAAGAAAAGGGTTAAGGAAGCTTCTCTATCAACACACCCCTACTTATTCATTAAATAAATGAGTACTGATGCAGCTGCTGATGCAGCGCCCCACTAAGATGAATCCTCCTGGTCTCTTAGGACCCGGGCCTCTTGAAACAGGATACATGTATTACTGAAGTTAATATTTTCAATATTGACGTGTTCGCTGTTGACATTGTTTGAAATTAATTAACCTGGGGTGGATCGTGAGAGGTTATCCGGCTGATATTAAAGCCTTGGCCTTAGATCAACATATAGCTTTTTCGAGGATAATGGAGTAATGCGTGTGGCTTTATACAGGAAAGTGACCTGAGGCGAGAGAGTTTGGCTGAGGCAATAAGGCAGAAAATCTAATATGGTGGCATGGGCTGTCCCACTGGGCTAAGCTCTCTCAAACAGCAACGGTGGGCATCTCACTCTGTGTGTGTCTCCTCTTTTTTTCCTCTTTCATATTCAGCTGCTGCTCCGCGCTCTCCTCCTCCTCCGTCTTTCTCCCTCCTTTTCCTTACACCAGGCTCGCACGCTCACTAACGCATGCTCGCACACACAAACCGTTACACATATACGTAAAGTGATAAGCTGTGAGGCCTGTCTGTGACCTTAACCTCATTGCAGAGTTTATTGGGCAGCTTCACAGGAGAACTAACCTCATTTTGACTGGAGGAATACAGAGTCAGCTATTTGTTTGGCTGCTTGCAGACTTCCAACACCCCTGCACCCCTCTGTCTTTTTCCAGTGTCCACCGCGACCTCTGTCCACCCATTTGTTTTCCCAATATATCATCCCGCCCCTGAGTATACACACACACACACATCTACAGATGGTTTAGTGACTTGCTGTGCACTGACAGATATGGTTCAATAGCTTTAGGCAAAAGAATAACATTGTCAACCTTCTGCTGAATTGCAGACGTAATGTCCATACACAGCACAGCATTCGCCATTGATGGTGTGGAATTGGCTGCACTCATGAACAGGTAAAGGCCAATTGTAGCAAAGCCTCTGAAATGGCCATGACTGGGCACAAAAGAGAGAGGAAAGAAACAACAAAAACCATGATGTATTATTCTGTCATAGTAAAAAATACAGAAAGAACCAAATAACCTTTTTACATTTTGGATTTTATTCTACCCACATGTTTCTCATCTGTTGATTTTATTATTTTTTTTTGGGGGGGGGGGGTCAACTTTGTTGTGTATTTCCATTCTTCCTTATGTTACCATCTCACCACAAAGTGTCTGAGTGCAAGGGCAGGTCCCATGACACATTATTCATGTCCAGCCGTGAACAGACTTTCCTACAGATTGAGAATTGTGGGCTTTATTTCCATACTTTTCCACATCTCTCCCACTCTCTCCCCTAAGTTTCTCATCCTGCACAGCTGACTGCACAGTGAACTCTCAGGTCCTCCAGGGGCCACCACCAAGTTCAACACTTCAGCCTGCCCACTCTGGCACTCAGGTGCCTTGCGCACACATGCTGCTATCATACTTGATGTGGGGAAGAACAGGGGCTTTGATTACAGAGGCTTTCTTGGTGAAGAAGCCAGCACACATTGCATTGTGTAGACTGACTGACTGCTAGTGGTGGGACTTTTTCTTTGATTACTCCCCTCCCCACTTCTCTCTGATTGTCTGTATGTGTCTGTGTTTGGTCTGTCCATCAAAACTGACCTCCTCTAATTGCTCCTTTGTTCAACCACTTATAACCGGCTATTTTTATTTCCTTGGCTAACTCTTGTGGCTATTCAAACAATGATATGTCTCAAAGACAGACGTAGCTTGGTATTATTATAGTGCTGGGCTGGCAGAGGGCTCACATTTTTTCCCTAACCATAACCAAGACGTTTTAATTTCCTAAACCTGACCAAACCATAACCATATTAGTTGTGGATCAAGAAACATAAAACACTCATACGAATCATTCTTGAAATGGCCATAAGGGTCATTTCGGCAGGGAGTGACAAACAGCCATTTTGTTCCAGTTTGGAGCACTTGTTGGTTCAGCAGTCACGTCCTCTGTCTCTTTGTTTTGGTCTGTTTTCTTTTCCATGACCTTTACTGGTCTTGTATGAATGGACATCATTCTATGAAGTGGAACCATCAATTCAGGAGTGTACGCTGTAATATGCTCATTAGCATCAACAGCTCAAGCGGGTGATTAAAAACAAAAAAAGAAACAACAACTTCAACTGCACTAAATTACTGATTATATTGTCATCCCGATTTGGGGCGGTGTGGGACGGGGTACGAGAGTGACTGTTTAAAGTACCTATTGAGGCACACAATGGCCTCATCCATCTTCTTTGCTTTCCTTTCAGCCCTGATTAAATGAGTGTGATGGATCTCGCCATCATTAGGGAGACTGAGGGCTGGCGGATTGGAGCCATCACAAATCAGCTTTATGTGGGAAGAGCATGGAGTGGCAGTGACAGCTTTACAGCTCCTGTGATATTAATGGAGTGGACCATTTAACATTGCATGGCCCTGCAGCCCTTTTCACATCCGATGTATGGTAACCAGGGGTCATTATAGATCTCTAGGCTCCCAGGTTATGAGCATTTGCATTGGTGTCCTGTACCTTAGTCAGCACATACTGGTTGACCGAAAGGGTGTTGGAGTTACAATTTAGTTTTCTCATCCTGAACTCTCTATGTTAATGCTGACCTAGGACCTAGGGCCTCAAGATGTAAATTACATCTAATAGTGGTGTGCATAACAAATCTCTGCACATCATTTAGGAAAGAAAAAAAAATGATGTTTCTTGGAGCGCAAGGTTTCCACAACTACTGAAAGGTGCTAATGAGAATATGGTTCACCGGCGGTGTGAAATCGCTAGCTGTGGTACAAAGCACAGAGGAATCCATGGTTTTCAAATTACAGTCAACCATCATGTGATTTTACCACAGCTGGTGTTCCCTCTACGGGTCTTCCTCAACCAAGTCTCGCACAGTTGACGAGTGCCGTTTTCAGGAGTCAAATGTATAGAGATTCTCTTATGCTTGACTCACAGTGGAAAATATCTTTGATTTAAAGTAAAAGTCAAGTCGCACATCCTGAGAATCATGTTCCATCTTATTCAAGATTAAATTCAAAATCTCTCTGTCCCCGTTTAATTTAACTACAGACAGAGGAAAATGGCATTGCTGCTACGACTACCACGATAAGTGAGTGTTCATCTAGCCGAGGAAACTGGAGTTAAAAATGTGCAGTATACTCTAACCATAATGTGGGTTACTTTGGCAGAAAAGTGGTTAAAAAAAATACTTTTATTCAGCTGATGTAAAAATGTCGAACTGGTTTTTGTCCAAATGTCACTTTTTTCAGGAGCTTTTATCTCCCAGCTTTGTCACAACTCCATACTGTTTGATATATAATGCAATATATATTTAAGATTTTATCTTGTCTTCTTTTCATAGCAAGACAGGAACTTCCAAACGTGTTAAAAGCACAGAGGTAATGTCTGTGCTTTTAATACAACGTTTCTCTAATCTCTACTGTATTGTTCCCGTGTAGAGGACATATGAATTCATGACATTTGATTACTTTAAATATAGGGACATGTGGCCTAAAAATGTGATACAGCATTTAACATGTAATGAATTCACAAATTAGACATATGTGGCCAGTGGACATTTCATGTGTAATTAAAGAAACTAAGTATTATGGAGGCACTAGTACTATTTTGCTTGTAAAAACACAAATTTCACATGTGTTTTTGCAGTGTGAGGGTCACATATACTGTATATTGATATAAAGTACAAAACTTAGTTTTTTGGTATTATGATCACATTGCAAAATAATAAATATGGATTTTATCATTTGTTCCTCCAGCAATTTTCCCATCAATCAGAAGAACATACTGTATGCAGATTGCCTTTCATGTCTATTACCACATTATCATCCTCTTGACATGAAAAAGATAATTAAGAAAGAGGAAGTTGGAGGTGTATTTGCTTAGTTTTGTATAAGCCAAGCAATTTGATGTCAAATATGTGCACACACCAATAGCCCACGGCAAATAACCACTTATTTATACACCTCATTAACGCACTTGCTTAGCTTGAAATATTCCTTTAGTTGCAAAAAGCCATCAACAAACATGGAGAATTATTGTTGTCATTAGCAGCAGGAATGAAGGTGGCAGGGAAGCTGACAGATTCACAATACTTGGAGTGGAGGTCACCTTTCGTGGCGAAAATGGCATTACAGCTGCAGTAAATTCAGGCAGATTGTTCTCAAGTGAGCGAGTCAGGGAAAGCAATATTAGAGCAGCAGAAAAACAAAAGCAAGAGTAAGCCAATAGGAGACACAGTGGGGTGTCAGGCTTTTGCTTTCAGAAATGAGTTATATCCAAACCATAGGCAGCCACTGAATACTGAATAGAAGACACACAGAGCCCCAAGTCTGCATGCAGTATGTGACTTCCAACGATGTGAAGTGTTCCCTAAATCTGTGTTTATTTGTGTATTCCTCTGATATGTGGAAATCATAAAACAATCTCTCTGTGTGAAACCTCTCTGGCAGATTTTGCCTAGTGTGAAAATCCATCCACTCAACATGAGCTAACATTTTACTCATTAATGTATTGAGAGGTTTGCACCAGAAATACCAAACAGCCTGCAGAATGTGTCTTTGTATGAAAATGACTGCAGTGTTGTTTGTGTCTGTGTGTGTGTGCGCTTGCTTGCTTGTTTGTTTGTGTGTTTGAGTTTGTCATGTGTTTTCTTTCATCCCTTTGTGTGTTTTGACATCCACATTGCGCGCACTCAGTTGAGGGACTGACTCTAATCTACACTCTATTGTCGGCGAGTTAGTCTTTGCAGTGCAGCTGATCATAAATATTCAATGGCTTGTCACCAATGAAATAGTGATTAGAAGGAAAGTCCATGGAAAGCATAGCGCAGAATGTGGTATCCTCTACTAAACAGAGCAAGATAACATGACACATCTGGCACGCCAAAGCTTCCCATCCGGCCCGCAGAATATAAATTAATTCAGAAAATGTGAGGAGGGAAAATATGCGCTCTGGTATTTATGATATCTAGTATTATTTTTTCGTGCTTTTGAGACGTTCCCCAAAAGTAGTTGGAATTTATTTTATTAGGAGTGGCTTCCCAAGCACAAATAGATAGCGTTCAGGAATATCCAGCTTTCAAGGTGGCAATTTTTCTGCGACGGGCCTCTGACTGCTCAGGGTCAGACTCTTTGGAAGTCGCATGCCTTGTGTAATGGAGGTGCCTAAGATTGTCTTCTTTTGCAACAGCAATCATTTCATTGCAAATGAGGCACACGGGTGCAGCTTTACTGAAAGTTGGCATGATGAACGCACAGTTACCAGTCCATTCTTCACTAAAGCTGCGGTTTTCCACGTCAACTTTCTTCTTTGGGCTCTTTGAGAGAGACATTATTGTGTGCAAACAGGTCCCTTCCTGCTTCTTGCAAGCGTTTTCCAACAATCAGGACACTGATAGCGTCAAAGCTGATTAACACACACACACACACACACACGTGTATAGTAATTTGAAAGTCGAAAGTCCGGCCCCCACATAGTCTGCTACAAATATAGTTGAAGACTAAGAGTGTAGCAGCACTGTGAAGCTCTAGGCCTGAGGCACAGTAGTGTTTTGAGCTATATAGCAACGTCAGCATGAAAAACTGCATACAATGACAACGGCAAAATGCTGATGTTTAGCAGGTATAATGTTTACCATGTTCATTATCTTAGTTTAGCGTGTTAGTGTGGTGGAAATTATGTATTTCCTTGTAGAGAAATTAACAAATAAATGATGATACAACAAACCCTTGTCTTTAGTGTATTTAATTAAGCAGAATAATAAAGAGCCAAGAGAGTCAGTCTATTACAGCTGAAAGGGCCGAGCTCACACACCAAAGTATACTTCATGAGTCTGACCAGGAAGTGCAGATACAGTCACATATTAGTTACAGCACAGCATACAGGGCGCAAGGGAAGAACATCTGTTGACCTTGAGCTAACGAGTCAAAGCCAAAGCAAGTGTCTATCTCACAGATAAAATGTACCATGTACTTCAAGTCAGCTCGAAGCTTTCACACAGGAAAAAGAGCAGAATAGGCTACTATTTCAACAACGGGCTATTACATGCATATACTACTGTATGTGATAATGATACATTATGCTCTTACAGTTAGCATGCTGACATTTGCAAAACACAAAGCACAGTTGGTGCTGATAGGAATGTGATTAGTTTGCAGGCATTTAGTCATGAACCAAAGTATTTAACAAAACAGAATTTTGTCCTGAAGATGTGGCGAGACGACGAGTGAACGGACCATCAAAAGCTATTACATTTCATTCTGAGGGGGACAAGAATGTCCCAGCTGTCAAGACACTTCACTAAAAAACAATAATAGTGGAAGGCCAAGGGAGACCAAAGTCAGTAGGATTCATCCTGTGGAGAACCATGAATGTCTGAACGAAACTGCATGGCAATCGACCGATAGTGACATTTCAAGAACCATGCCGCTAGCAGGTGTTGTCTGTAATCACAGAACTTGTGTTATCCAGTAGTACTATGCAGTGTTGAGCTTGTGATCACAAAAGGACAGATAAACTATGAAGCTATTGTTCAGTTTCATACCATCCAACATGGCTGGAAATCTCAGCATCTGCATCTAAGTCTTTGACACTGACATACATAAAGTTAAATGATAGCCCTTTCTTAATAACAATGCTCAAATGCCATGTACATTCAAAGAGTTAGTGGACTCTATAATCAATTCTCTTGTTGATACTGGCCTTGTAGCAAGTTCTAGCATGACTATGCTGTAAGAAATCCTTCTTCCATGCTGCAAAAATTAATTCTGAAGTTCAACCAAAGCTACTGTGAGGCTTCAGCAGTCTGGAAACCTGGTAGCCACATGTATGTTTGTTGTCAGGACACAACACTACGGGAACCAGTAACTCTTTCAACATAGATAAAAAAGCATGTTTATTGAGATAGACTGGAAAGTCTCTGAACCTGTCCTTCAAGACTTAACATAAAATATCTTTTACCCATTTAAGTTGAACGCATGGGCAGCCAGTGGTGTGCTACACTGACTGTAGGCACCACAAACCCAACAGGTCGCCTGGGACATGTTTCCAACCCACAAAACAGAAGGTGAGAGACAGCACAGCCAACACATGCACATCCTAAAGCTTCAGCTCTTTATACCTCTTGCACACAAAAAAGAAACAGATCGCTCACGCCCACTGGTCTCCTCAGAGTTCTAAACATGATCCTGGAGAGAGAGACCTGAGCATAACACCAGACAGCCAGTAATACATTTCCACTCCCCACCCATCCTTCCTGCAAAGCAGAATGTGGGAGGATAGTAAGCCAACAAACGCAGGTCTAGTCAAGTCTGCACATATGTCCTCCTCACGTTCCACTGATCTAGCCTGTTGATGGCAACAGGGATGGTCCGTGGCTGCCAACATGTAAGCTTGATATGCCATCGTAAAGACAGCGGGCAAGCCTATGTTTAGACGAAGGCCTTAGCATGTGTTCTCACACTGTCGTCCTCCCCACTACTCTAATGCTGAGAAAGCTAGAGATGGGGGTGTTTGTTTGAAAATGGTCACGCCTACAGTATCATTGCTGTTAACAGTGTTTCATCTTTCTTTTCAGGGAAGTCTTATAGAGCAACAAGCACTGATTGAAAGTGGTATTGTATCCAAACCAACCACTAGTATAGACAGCCTTCCTCATGGGAGGGAGAGTAGTTAAGTTCGGTCAAGAAGCATTGCACTATCCTGTTGGAGAACAAAGACAAGATCACCAAACAGCATCTTTCTTGTCTGCTGACAGGGGCAGTCGGACTGGTGGGACTTTCACAAGGGCAGAGGGGCAGCGTTCGGTGGAGCTGCCACCACATGGCATAACTGTCATCACAGCACAATGCACCACATGGGATTGCTGGAAGTCATCCCACCACCGCTGGCATCTTGCCACTGCCAGACGGCTGGTGGTGTTGTTGATGAGTGAGACGAAACACTGCCAGTATAGGTTAACCTTGTTGACCAAGTCAAGGCAAAAACAGCTTATTAACAAGATTATCCTGATTGGCTCAGTGTGTAGATGGGAAATGATCAGCTCAAAGATATGCAGGAACGGTTGGCTAAGCCTATACAGCCCATCCACCCATTTTCCACTCCCTACTCTTTCTGGATCACAAAGGCAGCAAAGGATTCCTGACGTTCTTCTCCTAACCCACATCCTCCACCTTTTTCTGGGAGATCCCGAGACATTCCAAGACCAGGGAGGAATTCTAATCTACCCAGGATGTTCTGAGTCTACCCTAAAGCATTTCCAACCGGTTTAACGTTCATAGAATACCCCCACGAGGAGGCGTTTGGTAGACGCCCTGCTCAGATGAATTAACTGCCTCTACTGGCTCCTTCCAACACGAACGAGCCACAGTGCTAGGATTCCTTCTACCGCTGTACTGAAATGTTACCCATAGATGCAGATTTACAACAAAACTGCTTCAGTTAATGAAAAAGTCATTCAAAAGCGGCTGCCTCGATGTGACTGTCACCTCTTATACAACCCTTTGCATCTCGTTTCAGCTTTGATGCTTTCTTTGACAATTTTATTGTACCCCCCCCCCCCCGCCCAATGCAAACTCAATAAAATACTTTTTTCTAGCAAACTTGCAGAGCCGCTAGGTAGGACAACCCTTGGTATTTCTGCTGCAGCAGATTTCAAGTGAACTAAGAAGGAGGCTGTCACCACTAAGGGTATTAGCAGAATGTGATTTGGTATTTTCTGCTTTATGGGCCCCCTGCACTGTTATCTGGCAGTGGAACAGAGGACGTGAGGCTGTCATTTTGCATGGCATCAGCAGAGACACTGAGCAGATAGTGTCAGCGCTGGGAGATCACAGGTAGAAAGGGGTCTTCCTCTGGGACGGGGAGATGGTAATATCACGGCATTAGAGAGGGAGGAAAATACAGGCAGACAACTAGAACTTATCTGTACTGTCGCTGTCTCGCTATGTAGACTATATGACAAAAGACAGCAGAGTTGTAACAGAACCATTTTTCTGTTGCTTAAGCCACGGAACCAATGTCCTGTATAGATTATAACCTTCTATTCATCCTCTCATTTGCACACGGTGCATAATGTTCTTAAACGACTGTGTCCTGTGGACTTACATAATATGCCGACCTTGGATTGCATTTACAAGTCGAGAAACGTGTACAGGAAATTTGAATGGGTGACTGCAGTGAAATGGAAAAAGATACAGAAGAAAGACAGTGAGGAAAAAAAAAAACAATAATAGGACATAAGTTCAAATGAAATCAAGACAAAAACATGATACAACAGAGCGTTGGATTTGCCCTTGTGAATGTGTAAAGAACGTTCCATCAAAGATCTGCTCACAGAATGTTTTCCAACAGAATTTGCCTTTTGGCAGAATCTCAATAAACCAACTTAAACCTTTCTGAATATAAACAATCTAGCACTAGTTTAGAATAGATTGTTTTTACTTGGTTTTATCTAGCCAGGTATCTCTACATTCTGATTTGTTGCTCTTGACAGATTGGACCTTGTTTGTTTGACTGCAGAAATGTCAGACAGAAAACCTCCAGCTAGCAATCTCTCTCTTTTTGTCTGTCTGTCTCTCTCACACACACACACACACACACACACACACACACACACACACACACACACATATATTTACACTGAAGTCATCCCAAGACCGCTCTCTTGAGAAAGGCAAACGTGTTCCTTAATCCACCTGCAGAGGAGAAATCAATAGTGTTTTTGCTCACCCACGCCGAAAAAGAATGCGAACACGGTCTCATCTGTCCAGTTTACACAACTAAATCGTTCCATGGTGTTAATCCAAATATCAGTTCTGATGGCAGACAAGAACCATGGGGCTGGTGGAACAATGCGTAGTTCAACAAAGTTTTTGGAGTCCTGTAATTACACAAAGTTCCCCCTCTTTCTTCTCATTTATATAAAAGATTGTTTTAAAAAAAAAAAAGGGGGGCCACTTCACCAATCCTGCACATGAAGCTCAGTTTAGTAGCCACGAGGAGTGCTACTCAACCGGTGAAAAAAGTTACAGAACGATGTCTGTGGTTCTGGAGGAGCTCTGTCAAACAGGAGAAAATAACCCAGTTGATGTTGCAGGGATGTCTTTAGCCTTATTTCAACATGGGCTCAGAGACAACAGACAGCCTGCACTACAACCTGGGGGGCATGGAGGTTCAGTTCTTTATCAGGCACGGAGGGTCTATGAAGGACGTCATCAATCTGAATTATCAGAAATGTGGGATCCAGTGTTTCTTAAGCTTCACTCATATTATTAAACCTGCAGAAACTGATTTTTTTGGCCATCTGGGGGGCGATGAAAACCAGTTGTGAACGCAACACTGACATTACTTTCAGTTAGCATGGTGAACTTGTTAGTAAACAGTTGCTTATTTATGCAGCAGATAATTGAGCAACATTAGCATTTGTTTGGAGGTGTGTTTCGGGCCACCTGACGAATGAAACTCCAGTATTCCCTCTTCTCTTAGCTCTGGTTTTTTTCTCTACCGCCTCCTCCTTTAGCTGCTAGATGCTTCACTATGTTCACCAGCAAGTCGCTAAATGTGTCTGTCCATTATTTGGTTCTGAGCAGGTACTGTACTTTGGATTTTTAGGGCCTTATTTTTGCCAAAAGCAGCTCAAACTGATACTATGAGATTGATGAGAGTAAACCAAAACAGTAAATTGTGGGTCGGACAGCTAAACAATTAGCTGAAACTCATAAAGCCGAGGGGAGCTGCAGATTCAGGTGATAATTCTCTGTAGGTTTACCATTACAAGCGATCCCTTTTACATTGTCACACTGTTTTCACATTGACATTTGATATGCTATTAGAAAATATTGATTATAGCAGCCTTAAGTAAGAGTCAGGATATTTCAACCTCTTTTCTACTGATTTTGGCTGCTCCTTATTTAAAATCTGTCTCTCGCAAATCCTCCAACTTTATGAAAGTTTAATGCTAAATCGCTGGAGTGACCCTTTAATCCAAATGTCATGGTTAGTAGCACACGGGAAACAATGGATTGGTGAATCGGTGTTTAAAAGTTTGGATTTGTTTAAACAAAAGAAAATCTCCTGCATCTTATTATTCATATAAGGATGATAAAAATGGGATATCACAGTTGAGAGCAGAGAAGAATGATAAATGGGCACACAGCGGCAAATACTCTGCAAGTGTATCTTTGTTTGGAGTTCAGTAGCCTGTACAGCATGTATTCTACAGCATATTTGTGCCTTTTAGCTCCACGAAGCAACTGTATATATAACTGTATATAATATAAACAGCACTTGACCCAGTACTAACTTAGTTTTATGATTTTAGAAACGTAAAAACATACTGCAAACAAAACTTGCACCCGATAATGTTTCTGTGCTGGAGGATATTTGAAATGGGAGCATGAATAAAAGTGGTCAAATGTGTGTGATTGTGCACTTCATGCTTCTCTACATGATGTGTTGCTGCGACGCCTGTCACACTGAAGCGTTTCTCTCTCCCTCTCTCTCTCTCTTTCTCTGTGTGTGTGTGTGTCACGCTCATGGTAGACAGCCATGTAAATGAAGAGGCATGAGCCTGGGATGATGCTTTGATGCTGGTGATGCATTCTCATGAAGAGATGTCACCCCATCAAAGTCACAGAATATAGGATGCTGCCACATGCGTTTCACCGCCCCCCCCCACACACACACACACGGCAGGATGAGCAAGACTTAAACCCTGTTGTGAGTGTGAGAGCCCAGATGTGTATTGCCTTTGCAGTAAATTCAGTAGTATTGTTTTTCTGCCTCCTGTTTGAAGACCTACACAGCTCTGGATATTGAGCTGATGAAACACTGGATTTGTACAAGCCTGAACTTGGGGAAGGTGCGCTTTGTATGGGTATTGATTGTTTGGGGGCACATGTAGCACCGCAGCACAATGTGTATGGTCAAATGGGTCCTGGACGTCCCCCATGGTTCTAATTGTTCACTTCTCTCTCTTCCTCTTCTTGTGCCCTCCTCTCTCCTTCTGCTTCTCTTTCTGTCCGTTCTGGGGAGCTCCAGCCAATCTAACTGCCAAAGTCCGTGGCATGGACTTTGGCAGTTAGATTGGATTGGGTTGGTGTTTTGCATCGCTCCCATCAGTAACACAAAGCCACTGCTGCATCTGTGAACAGCTACAGAAGAATCCTCCGAGCCTCCCTAAGAATAATGTTCATAATTACATGACTTTAGTCCAATGACAACAGTCAGTGCCAGTACAGGAAGTAGCTTGATGCGCTTGGTTGAACACAGGTTAGGTCGTGTTTAGCGTTAATGAACATATGTTTTTCTTAGGAGTTGGATTTATTTTTTTTTTATTTGAAGCCACTATGTGTAGGACATGACGTTTTGACGCCCATCTTTTGTAGTGTCAAAAAAGACATTGTGACAGACAGCAGTGAATGCAATCTGATGTCTTTGACATCAGCGTCATTTTCCTTGTGAAAAAAGCATGAGTGTGTTTACCCTAAACGTTCAATTAGTTTGTTTTATGCCTACGTTTCCTCTTCCGATCTCAGCGACATACAGACGTGTGATGGTAGGCGCAAATTAAACATCGACATTAAAATTAGTTCACACATTTCTTTATCTGCTGTGGGTAAACGTGTTATTTATGTGGTAGTCTCCAAAATAATTGTCTACTTGTTTTAACACACAATGACATGACTGATGTGTAGATGAGCAGAGGATTCAGAGGTGAAGTAAGAGCAGAGGTGAAGTAAGTTAAGAATTAATTGGCATGTCTTCACCTTTCATGTTTGTCTGATATTCTGATGAAACAACATATGCTTGGAAAACACCTGCTGACCACTTAGCATGCACGCGGAGCTGTCCCGCTGCACAGAGCTCAGCGTAACAACCTATCTGGGATCTGAGTAGCAGAAGCTGTGGCCTGTGTGCCGTTTTGCCGAATACACTCTGGCTATTTGTTAAATAATCAAGTACACAAGATCATTTGAGTTGGTGAATGCTAATGATTATGTCATGCCTATTTGCTTTACAAAGCTGTGTTTGTCACAAAAGTGGCCACATGGCGCAAACCAGGACAACCTCTGCTAAATGAGCTGACCTCCACTCGCTCAAATCACAAAATAACAAATCCCAGTTTAACCCTCGATCAGAGTTATTACTCACTGATGAGGAGTGTTCCCTCTGTGCTGAAATATCTAAAGTTTGTTTGTGAAACTCTACCGTTTGAATAGTTTTTTCCTCTACCCCGCTGGCTGTTCTCGCTCACCTGTACTCCTGTCTTCACCATTCCAGGTAGAGCTGTGACTGATGCAACTGCCTTTTCCACAGACCTTGGCAAAGTATGTCTTCAGGCAAGATATCACTAGCCTCCATCATCTCTTTATGCCTTACAGTTTTTCAGGATGGCAGACTTTTCAACTGTAAACTTTAGGAAAGCCAAGGAGATCCCACATGCAATATACTGTACCGTATATGTACATGGTGGGTGCTCTTGTGTATGGATTTCTGTTCATGTGCCTGAGTCAGAAGTGGGATTTGTTTGTATTTATGTATTTCTTGCAAAACAAAGTATATAGTACCCACAGGTCAGTAATATAAAATGTAAGAACTGACATCGGGAAACATTGTGTTCATCGGGTCAGTATCCTGCCTGATTCTGTGATGTGGTGAGAAAACATTGTCCCTGCCATGATTTGCCAACTTCTTTCATTCATGGATTAGTTTAGTAGTTTTTGCTACTTTTCCCAGCTCTCCCACTCGCAATCCGCCACCCCTTCAAATGTCATAGAACGCCTGCCTGCTGTATGGAGCTGCCTCTTGGGTAGCGTTTGTGTTTTTCATCTAAAACTAATAATAACGAGACAGGCCCTTGGAGGCGCTTTGTAATTTTTCTTCCCTTTTTCCCTTTTCACAGATCACTACGTTTCTTTTTATACCGCGGCACATAAAAACCCTATTATAGGCCAGTCAGGGAGTACTGCCATCTCTAATTTTCACTTGGATAGTGATTTTATTCCAATTTTATGTCATATTTGCTACAGAGATTTTTTTGTTCAAGAGCCTGTGAAAGCCGCTGTTTTACGTGACGAGGAAGTTGAAATCTCCAAAACTCTTGTTAAATAAAGAAAGCTTTTTTTGTCTATGTTTCATGTTTTTTTTCCCGTTTTGTTTTGTCGGTTTTTGTTTTCTTGAGACCTCACTCGAACTTTCAAACGGGCTTTTGTTTGTTTTAGCTTTCCGTTTCCAAAATAAAAATCACAGAAAATAGTGCTTGCAAAATTTTCCTTATTGCCCCTTATTTTTCAGTCAGAGCTGCAGTAAACAGTAGTGAGCGGTCAAATCCATTCAGGTGTCATAAAGAGTCACTGATATGTTTGACACTGGGTCAGTTGATTTGCTCTACTCTATATAGAATTCATCGGGAGAAGCAATAGGTTTTTATTATTATAGACATTGATTTTCAATACGTGCAATGCCGATGAGGAGGGGGTGGCAGGAATTCTCAGGTCCACTTGATATTATTAACTGCATCCCCTCCCCCACAAGTGTTATTACCTGGACCACTGCAGTCAGCAAAATGTTTTGACAAGTGATGAGAAAGAGTGGGTGGAATGAGCCACTGATGGACAGACGTGAAAGAGCCGAGAGGAAAAAAGTGGATCACTGTTGATACATTCTGTTTGCAATTTGTCCTTACTAGCCAGGTTTCCTGGATTTTTCTAAGGTTTGAGTGAAAATCAATGCATTCATTGTATATCAGGAGTCCATATATCTAAAAGAGAGGTATTGGGAAAGCAATATTCTCTCTATGTAGCAAAGTCTCCTGCGTGATGCAGTTAGCTATGACAACGAAACTAATGGTCCTCTGAAGTCAGTCCCAATGGGTTTGGAGTAGGCCAAACACATGAATCAAATGCTATACTTTCCCTCAGAGTGTGAAGTACATCCTCACTTCATTACTCGACGCCAATGACTTACATTCATTCATTATGTACTCTACATTACAGGTTGATTATCTGACGCATTAATAACACATGGAGCTTGATCTAAGTTAAATATGATTGATCAAGCAACTGGAAAGCAGGTTTTTTTCCACATAATTACCTCTTCATATACACATATTAGAAAGACATCTCTTCATGATTGGACCTCTCACATTCATACAAACAGATGGGCACTGTGTGACGATGGACATAAGTTCATAACGGATACCAATTATGTGCATAACCGGATCATATATGTTTTTGTTGCCTGCAATGCACAGCACTGTGCACAGACCACACAGCAATGCACGGCTGTATAAGAGTGTACGGAAACCGACACATTTCAAATGTGGCCCATGCGGGTGTGCGACAGTCAGAAGAAGACCCTTAGAGGGAAAGATTGGACGCAGCACAGCACAGAGAGCACGTCTCAGAGACGCTCGTCTGTCTTCATTGTGTCAAATGGGAGAAGCAGGCTACCGGGCCACAGCAGCAAACACAGAACAGGGATCGTGTGTATGTAACCACAGTGGGAAAAAAGTCTAAAGAACACCACTTACCTAGCCTGGATTTTACCTTGTTGTGTCTCTCTCTCGCCAAGCTGCGCTAACAAATAAAAGCTAACTGATGCAATAGGAAAACCTTTTAAAGGGTTTTATTTTTTTCCCTCTCCGCCTCCCATGCAGTTACACACACTAATGGATCTATTTTCCAGCTAAGAGCATATCTTACCTAATGTCCTACACAGGATTAATAAACAATTCATGACCATCGGTCTTCAAAAAGACTGATAGGCAGGTTTTTTGTACAGGATGTTGTACAGGATGTGAGTGCTGAAATGTCTTCTTTTTTTTCCAAATGAAATAATAAAATATTTGGTATATTAGGTGCTCATTTAAAAAAACAAACAAGACATGCCTATTTATGTTTACAATACCTTTTCCATTTACAAATATATCACCGATATGCTTTCTATTAGAAAATAAATGCTCTGAAATTGGATGTGAAATTCCTCCAGAGATGGACGAGCTAGCTGTGTTTGCAAATAGTTAATGAAACGTACTGCAGATTGAAAGCCAACAGGGCATACTCCTGTACAATTCATAGTTTTTGAAGATTCATATCAGTGAAATAACCATAGTTTTGATACTCTTTAACACTTCTCGGACCCGGAGATAACACAGAGCCAGGATGCTCCTGGAAAGGGAGCAGAGATTAAATCTCCGCTGGCAATCCCTGTGCAACTTTTACACACAATCAGCTGACTGGCTCTTTGCCAAGAGATCGCACAGAATTGAGCAGAATTGGAGAGTGGTGAAATATTTGGTGGCAGAGAGTGTTGTCTGTGAGTCTCTAGGTGTGTGCGGGCTACGAATGTGTTCCTCACATTCCTGGAGGAGGATTTTGTGTTTGTGACTCCCTGTTTCCCTGGCCATCTGTTGGTCTATTCCCTCGCTCATCTATATGGATAACGAGACATGCATTAGAATAACTAATACAACAGGCCTCATATGGTGTGTGTGTGCTCTAACAAGGTGGTACAGATTGCGGGGAGATTCTTAAAGGTTGTGCTCTGCTGAGGGTTAAGGCCATGTTGGGGACTGTGGAGCCACATTAGCATCGTGAAATAATGGTTTATTGTACAGTTTTGTGGGAGGTCATACATAATATGCTCTAGCCTAAAGAAATCCCTTTTCTATAAATAGGTCATGTTCGACCTGTTTTTGCTAGCAGTACATTTATTAACCTTTCAAAAAGGTATACTGTAGGGTCGCATTGTTCTTTCTGGCAGCATCTGCAGGTGAAAGTATACATGAGAGCAAACTATTGGCGCCCAGAAATGAAGCTCAATCACATGGGAGGTGGTTATGGTAGCGCTGGGCCAACAGAGAAGGAGGTAGTTGTTGTGGGAGGTTCCTCAGTGGAGCCTCCAGTGGTGAAATGAGGGGCCAGGGCTGGGCCGGGGGGGGGGAGCAATCCCCCCAGCATGAGCTGTATGCTAAAACGAAGAGATCTGATTCTTATCCTGAGAGAAAGGCTGTCCACATCCAGATGTTGACTGCAAAGTGGTTGACTGATGCCCGGAGGGAGCGTTCTGATTGTAACACACACGCACACACTTAATATGTATGTGTTAGTCAGGGATTCTCACTAAATATTTCAAAAGGGCCGAGAGAGAAAACAAAGGGAAAATAGATACCAGAATCTGGAGCAGTAGTCCCAGAAGAGACACCGAAGGAGCCCCCTTCTCCCAGTTACAACAGAAATAAGATCGTTTGATCTCTGCCGCTCCTGCTTCTATTGTTATCTGCTGTAAACCTCCACCCTCCCTACTATACTGATTATAGCGCTGTGAAACAGCGGAGGCCAACAAATGTGTGCAGATAAATAGGCAGAGCAAATATGTTTACTCATGCAACCTGCAAAATACTTGATACCACCAGGGACGCACTGCTAATTTGTAGCATTTTTATACACCTTCCCACTTTAATAAGCCCTTTTGGAGTACCCCCCGCCCCCCAACACCACCACCAGCACGTAGTCACACAACTGACTTGAGAAGCCAGACAAAGTCCAACAATAGCCACTTCATTCTTTTCAACTGTAACCTTGTTTAGCCAGGCAAGTCTTCCATTAGGTAAAACATTTTTAAAAAAAATTGTGAATTCATTACGGTCCAATGGCAACTGGAGATGTGCGTGGGTGCAGTTTAAATGCTGCTTACAAGAGAGCTGCGGCTGGAGGGATATCCACATTTTGTTACACATGGCAAAACACAATCAACAGTTTTTGAGGAGCAGAGCAGACTCCCTTAATGAAAACATCCCATTTCAATCCACGTCGGCTGCACCACGCTGACTCAGAAGTGTGAGTGGCGTTATGAAACTAAAACGTTCTATTCCGGTTTCGGCTGCATGTTCGGCCTGGCTGGTTACATTTTTTGCGCTGCCCAGGTTACAGTGCACTTTCTGCCTGCGTTCTCCCCAAAGAGACAATCTGCAGGGTATTAATCGATCCTGTTTTGACAAAGCCTGTTTTGATTAGAGACTGTCTAACACTTCATCTCTATTGGCTGCACCATCTGAACCACAGCGAACCAGTCACAGCCGCTTAATCAATACAACACCCAAGATATTGACCAGGTCTTTAGTTTAGACCACTTCCTAATGGGTCAGGACACCTGTGTTTGCTGTACCTTGCAGATTGGGTAGTTCATCTATGATAACAAACATCCTTATCAGTTTCTAGTCTCTCTCTCTCTCACACACACACACACACACACACACAACATGCACATGCAGCATTTTCTTAGTTCGTTCGTTTCCTTATAGCATTGATTTCCCTTTGAATTACCATAAAAATGGGCCCTTCTCTCTTTATCTCATTCTATTTTCCTCCTTGTTTTGTCCTAACCTTCCCCCGCTCTGTCTCTCCTCTGGCTCTAAAGGGCTAAAGGGATGCCTCCTTCTGGACGCTACAGTAGGTGAACTCTTGTTAATTGCTCACAACAGTTGGAGGTTATCAGCTGGCTGGCAGTGAAGGTCTGAATAATAAGCTGAGCCGAACAAGGCCCAGGCGGGAAACAATTAACACAGGAAAGGAGCTGTTGCATTCTTACCAGAGAGGATGAAGTGTAAAGGCTCAGTGAAAAAACAGGTTGGAGCCCAAAAGCACGACTCAGACCAGGCAGGTAAAATAAAATATTCAAGTTTACTCGAGGTCGAAAACAGGCAAGAGTCAAAGGCAGGCAGGCAGGGAAGATGAGGCAAACTTATCCAATAGGGGATCAGAGTAGCAAAAAGGCAGGAAAGGGGCCATAACAGGCAAAACTTAGGCAGGCAAAGAAAATGGCTGAATTGCTAAGGCAGAAGCACTGCAGATATTCTGGCGGGGAATGAATGAAAGCATGTCGACATATATGCAACTGGGCTGATGGAGAAGTGGGAACAGGTGTGCAGGTGGGCGAGGAAGGTCAGGTGATGGGGAATAGCGGGAACACAGGCGCTGCTGCAAGGCAGGTTGGATTGGCATGATCTGAAACAACAGCAGAGTTACTATATGGCACAGTGGGTTGGGGTGGGGGGGGGGCAGACAAGGAATATATGAGTCTACGAATTGGCTGACATTGTGACACGCAGACAGGAGAAGTCGTTAGGTGAAGTGGTTGCAGATTTAGGGGTTACTCATAAACAGGGTAAACAGGAGCGACGGTAGTTGGTTGGCTGATTAGGTGCCGTACACAAAACGCAGCCCTGAGCGTGCCTCTGGCTGCCCTTTTCATGGTGATTCCTGCATTTCCATAATGCCACTTTCTGAAGGTTGAGTGTCTATGGTTGACACACACACACACACGCGCGCCCACACCCTAACTATACACCCAGCTCAAGGTCTGATCCGCGTTGGACAGCACATCAATGAATGTATTTCGTTTTTCAGCAGCCACGTTTCTCCAAATGACCTTCAGCCAGAATGTCTGCAGAACTGAACCTTTGGGTTTGTTTCGCTCCCATCCATGTATATGTATTATCTGAATATTCTTTGTATTCTTCGTGACAGTGTCTACTGTACGAGCATGACACCAACCACGAACCCACCTGTATGGATAAGTACAGCATTTAGAATCACGTGTGTGTGTGTGTGTGTGTGTGTGTTTCAGTTCGTTATTTTAAATTAAAGAGTCAGTCAGTCATGGCATCCCGGCGGAAAATATTTACAATATCTTTGAGAGGATTGGGTGAATTAAAGTTGAAGAAACGGTGCCGTCAAGTGCAGCGTTTCTCTCTTCTTCTTTTTTTTCCCCAGATGTAACCCCCTAACACATGCACGCACGCACTCCTCTTCCATCAGGTCTCCACTGTTCATCCTCCACTTTATTGCCTGCAGGCACTCTAACTTGGAGTCTGAACTTATTAAGCTTCTCCCTTCTCTGAATTTCGGTGCACTCAGCTTGTGAATGGAGAGGGAATGAGCTCATTCTACCTGCGTCAGCACGAGGAATGGTTATTCCGCAGGCGGCTCGGTGAGGAGAGTGTAATGAGGGAGCCCAGGTTCTTCTGCGGCGGAGGCGGCCCCCCGCGTTCGGGTACGGCGTCTCCCTCTCATCCAATCAAGCATGACGTGATTTAAGCCTCCCGCCGCTGCAGGTGAATTCCACGGGAACAGATTTATGAAAATGTTTAACTTTTTCCTGTAAGACTGCTCCAGGCCCTCTGTCCTCTCTCAAACTCAATCAACCAAAACGTTCCATTTTCCTCTTTGTTTCTCCTCTTACAACCACCCCCCCCCCCCCAGTCAGTCTGTCCTTACTGTGTCTCTCCATTCTGCACATTTTGCATGCCTTCACACCTTTGTCCTCGCCTCCGAGAACTATGAAAATAGGGATGACAAATCTTTCTTCTCAGCAGGGATCGCTGGAGGGATTTTTTCCTTGATGATGGCTGATTCTTTCATGCTGTGTTCAAGGAAGGTAATGCTCCCAAACTCTGCCTTCCCCTCGCGGCAAAGCATTGAGCTTAAACGCTTACCCATGGTTTTGGATATGAACAGTGTGCCTATGTTGCTAAACAAACATAAATACGCCATTTTTGCAATCTTTTCTGGAGCGCACAGACAAAATAAACAACATGACAGTCCAGTTTGGTTTTCTGATAAATGGCCTTGTGTGCTCCAGTAGTTGTGACATAGAGGGCAAAAAAAAAAAAAGGGGGAGATTGAGGAAGAGAATGGAGGGAAGATGACATGATACGGTGTTTGTCTGATCCTTGAGAGAGGGGAGGTTTCATTACCTGAGGGACATCAGCAGGGGATGTTTCAGCTGCCGTAGTTTCGCACTTCTTGTCAGAGTTGTGTCGCTGCAATGCACACTTCTGTGTTTTTAGCCACTCAGGAATTTCAGAGGCACCAGCAGGAGCCAGACTGCCCAAGAATCAGCTGTGATGGATGGCTATGTCTGTCCTAGAGGATAGAGGGGTCACCGGGGTTCGCAGCGGTGATGGAGACACTTCCCTGCTCGGCCCCCATGACTTTTTTAATTAACCTCTCTGGGAGGACCAGTCTCTTCCTTTAGAGGTAATCACATCCTGGAAAGTCCCTTCATTAGGACTTATCTGACCTCTGTGAGTCCAGTAGTGTGCAGAGTTTCTTTCCCTACATCCTCTACCTCCCATTCAGTGCAGTTATGGCACTGCAACACAGGGAGCAACACAACAGCAGTGACACGCAGCAGAATACTTAGGAATGTGCCGAGCCCTTCAGAGCTTTCCTTCTCTGTGACCCCTCCGTTTCCGTGTTTACGCGCCTCCCTCAAGTCTTTGTTTTCTAGTCTCCATTCATCTCTCTAATTTTCCCAGCTAGAATTAATTTGACTTCACAGCGAGGCAACTTCATTGATCCCGCCGAGAGACAATCACAGCTTAACGGCGAATTAGGCAAGGCACCTCTTGCCAGATGCCTTTGTACCTTTCCTTTCCACTCCTCATCCCTCATTTTCTCCTCTCCGCTATTACTGTAGACCTTGTGGCCTCATTATATACAGACAGACAAGAAGCGTAGACAGAAATGAAAATGATCCTGTTTTTCACATTAGACTTCTGAGGGACAAACAGGCCTCAGTAGTCCTCAGTGGAAGTGGACCCCTCTGAGTGATGCCCCAGAACAAGCAGATCAAACGCCTCTCCTCCGGCTCCTCGCCTTTCTTCCCATCTCTATTTTGGTTGCCTTCTTTCATGTTGGGTAACAGTGGCTTAAGTGGCTCTATTGGAGTTCTCTGATGGGCTCTCAAATGAAGCCTGTGTGAGCTTGGGAAATAAATTGGCTTGTTCTGAGGCTGCGACTACAGGCTGGCGCCCCCTGCTGTTCGACTCCCTGATCTGTGCTGTGTCCGACGGAGGAGAAGGAGGGGTTGGGCACAAAACAGTACACAAGGCATTCAGGGAAGAGGTCACGGGAAAAGAAAAAGGGGGGAATGGGATGAGTCATGCAACTTGCTTTGTTGGAGCATTTACATTTCATTTCAGTAGATGAGAGTTTTATACATGCTAAATGAACACTCTACATTTAATTTATTCACAATGGAAGGAGGGGATGAAGAGAGGCGTGCATGGACCCACAACTCCCCCATGTGGACATCCGGCACAAAACCACTTTTTGAACATGCATAGCTTCAGTGAAATTACTTTTCTCTTTCTATTACCTGACTTCTGTCAGTACACACCCCATCGAAGCCCTAATATTGGAACTTATGACCATCCAACCAACAAATTAAGCTGCAATACTAACGTAACTCCTCTTCCCTATGTCTAGTTTCCCACCATACCTTTACTTCATGCATGCCAACGAAATACAAAAACTGAATGTATCAGTTTGTTCTCCCTTCAACAATCCACCTCTGAATAATTCATATTATTTTAAGATTCCTGTTTGTCTGTATCCACTTCATTGACATGCAGTATAGCAGAGTCCTTGGCTTTTCAGTTCAGCTTATCTGAAAGGATGAGTTGATGTAGTCGCTGCGTGTGGTGTGTGCGTACCCACACCCATGGACCCGTGTGTTCGGTTGGCCAGAGAAACCGGTCTTATTCATTCACATTTGAGGACACAGAGCCCTTTTCTTTGGCTCGGTATTTTTGCATGTGTTTGCTTCTGTGCTGTTGTGTCTGCACACGTTTATATCTAATACCAGAATAATCAGCGCTTTCAGTGTGAAAACAAACACATCCAAGTGTTAATTATTGCACGCCACTGACAGTGAATACTTCGTCTTCGCTTCTCTTAAAACAATGATAGCAGTTATAGTACTTTGCCGTACGTGTCCCATAAACCTTAATATCATTTACACAAATGGTGTCTTGAAATGTTACCATCTGGGCATTGGCTTTAAGTTCTACTCACTGCAGTGTATAAAGATCACTTTCAGGCACATCCGGTCTCAAAAAGAAGCAGAAAAATTACTCAATGCATTTGCTACGTCTAGGCTGGACTATTGCAACTCCCTATTATCAGGCTGCTCCAATAGACTCTCCAGCTGATCCAAAATGCTGCGGCACGTTTACTGACAAGAACCAGGAAAAAAGATCATATTTCTTCAATATTAGCTTCTCTACACTGGCTCCCTGTAAAATCCTTCTCCCCACCTAAAAAGCTCAGGCAGCATCGTATCTTAAAAAGAGCTCATAGTACCCGGTTACCCCACTACAGCGCTGCGCTCCCAGAATGCAGGGCTCCTTGTGGTTCATAGAGTCTCTAAAAGTAGAACGGGAGCCAGAGCCTTCAGCTATCAAGCTCCTCTCCTGTGGAACCAGATGCCCTCCTCACATTTAAGAGTAGGCTTAAGACTTTCCTCTTTGATAAAGCTTATAGCAGAGCTGACTCAGGTGAGCCCTGAGCCGCCCCCCCAGTTATGTTGCCATAGGCCTAGACTGTCAGGAGACTTCCCATGATGCACTGATCTCCGCTCTCCTCCGCTCCCTCTCCATCTGTACGCACTCTTATCCCATTACTGCTTGTTACTAACTCGACTGCTTCCCTTTCCCATAGTTCTGTGCTTTCTCTCCCCTCTCTCTCTCTCTCTCTCTCTGTCTCTCCCCCTGTTGCTTTCTGCAGGTATTTCATTCAAATTAAATTTGTATTTGTGAAATGTTAAGCATTCCCATTGCCACAATCTGAGCTTGCACATTTGAGGTGACAAAATACAGTCGAGTTTGCCATAAAGAATTGTTGTTAGCCAATCAAATAAGAAAATATTTCACCTTTAATATGCGATATGAGCTATACATTAACACATCTCAAAATGTAATACACAGACAAAGAAATCTACAGTGTGTGCTTGGGGTCAAGAAAACCCCAGAGATCTAAATCCCTGTTGGATTTGGGGGGGGGGGGGTAAGTGCCAGTCACAGATATTAAATAAAGAAAACTAATACTTGGCCTAAAGGCTAAATATAGGTGTGTCATTTCTATGAAGGTATTATTGGTGCAAAACAACGACGCAACGAACGCGCTCCGGGCGCTGGGGGGGGGGCGGCGGGGGCGGGGCAGCAGAGGTGACCCGGCGATTCTATTGGTCGCCGGGGCGTCAGGAAGCATGACGCGGAGGTTCGCCACTTGACCTCTGGCCGGCTGCAGCCTACCTGTCGACACGACGCGTAACGACGTCTCAGCGTGTCCTTCCCCTCACAGGGCAGCCGACAAGGCCCGACAGGTTGCGGAGCGCTAATTCAAGCCTCAGCGGTTGGGGGTTTCTGTGAACGAACGTCGGCACGGGTCGCTCCCCTTGCTGCCTGCACGCCTGCACCCCTTGCTGCCTGCACTCTTGCTGCCTGCACTCCTTGCTGCCTGCACCCTTGCTGCCTGCACCCCTTGCTGCCTGCACTCTTGCTGCCTGCACTCTTGCTGCCTGCACCCGCCGGACTCAGGATGGAGGCTGCCTGCTGCTCTGCCCTGCGCGCGCTGCTGCGCGCGGCATGTGTGGTGAGCGATGCCGGGTTCGTTTACTTTGTGCACTTTTACAAGCACGCAAGTTAGAGGAAGCTCCAAGGTGAAATGCACAGCAAACGGGCACTCGCTAGATT